>BOPN01002700.1:36334-43834 GCA_017312705.2 Penaeus japonicus | reverse complement strand
ATAGTCTTGGCTCGCTACGGTGAGGTCTTCAGGGGTAATATCGTGAGTACTTTTGATTTTGTTTTATAGGGGGAAAAGAGATTACGTAAGAGAGTGAGGGAAGGGGGGAGGGAGAGGGAGGGGGAAGGAAGGGCGAGGGAGAGAGGAAGATGTAGGGGGAGGGGGAGTGGGAGAGGAAAAGATATGGAGAAAGAGGAAGGGGGGGAGGGGTTAGTGAGAGTGGGTGAGTAAGGATGAGAGGAATAGAGAGGCAGGAGGAGGGAGAGGGAAAAGAGGGGAGCGAGAGAGGGTGAGAAGAAGGGGGGGGGGGGAGTGAGAGGAAGGGGGAGAGGGAGGAAGAGAAAGATAGAGGGGGGGAGAAGGAGGGTGTGGGGAAGAGGGCGATGGTGAAGGAAAAAGTGGGGGAGTGGGAGGGAGAGGGAGAGGGAGATAGAGAGATAGATAGATAGATAGATGAATAGATAGATAGATAGATGTGTGTGTGTGTGTGTGTGAGAGAGAGAGAGAGAGAGAGAGAATTCTAACATCAGATCAGCTTGAAATTATCTGATTAAAAACACACACATAATTTCCGGGCATATTAAATATCGATATTGCAAATCGACATTAAGGTCTGGATTTGACTCTGCCATTGCAAACAGGCATCAACAGCCGAGAGACAGGGGGCAGCCGGGGTCTTGTTATACAGTGATCCCCAGCAGTACGCCCCCCTTGGCGAGGACGCCGTGTACGCAGACACTGTGTATATGCCTGGCTCTGCTGTTCCGGCCGGTACGGTGTATCTGCGGGACGGTGATCCTCTTACACCTTTTTATCCGTCTGTTGGTAAGGGTCGCCTATGGAGAGTCAGACTTTGAGATTATGCTAGCTGATTAATGCAATTTACTTATCTCAGATGGTGTATATTAAAAAGAATATTAAAAAATGGGTAATATCGCTCCCTCACTGAAAATATACAATAATCAAATCCTTATCACTAATTACCGCCCCTAAGAGAGCGCCTACAGGTTACCCGAAGAAGAGGCTAGCCTACCAAAAATTCCCATCCAGCCAATTAGCTACGACGACGCTAGGGAGATCCTGGTGTAAGTCAGGTGATATTTTTTTCTCTATGACATATATTTCTCTCTCTCTCTCTCTCTCTCTCTCTCTCTCTCTCTCTCTCTCTCTCACCCTCGCTCTCACCCTCACCCTCACCCTCACCCTCACCCTCACCCTCACCCTCACCCTCACCCTCACCCTCACCCTCACCCTCACCCTCACCCTCACCCTCACCCTCACCCTCACCCTCACCCTCACCCTCACCCTCACCCTCACCCTCACCTTCACCCTCACCCTCACCCTCACCCTCACCCTCACTCTCTCTCGCTCTTTTTCCCTCTCTCTCTCCTACTAGCTGTTGCAATAATTTCGTTGCTATTATTCTCCTTACCCGCAGTCACATGAACGGACCCGAAGTACCAGAGGAGTGGCGAGGCGGACTAAACGTTACGTACCGTCTAGGACCCGGTTTCCAAGAGGCAGGCTGGAAGGTCCACCTCGAGGTCCACACACACAACGTTCGCACGACCACCTACAACGTCGTGGCCACCATCAGGGGAAGCGAGGAACCAGGTACTGTGGCTCGCGGGGATGTTCCTGGGTTAAGGATTGGAAGTTTGGGGAAATTATTGAGATTAGGATTGTAATGAGGATTTTTATTATGATAGTGATAATCAAGACGATGGCGATGGTAGCGATGGTAGATATATGGCTTTTTATATCATATTTAGAAGTAATTATATGAGTGCCGGTCTTCGTGTGAAGTAAATTTCATTCTGTTACAGTGTGTTGGAAGTTGTAATGTGAATCACACGGGTATCTTAACAGACCTTTATCGAAATTAATCCTTGGATTACTTATCAGGAATGCTTGTCGGAAATTGATACAGTAGGTCTCAACAGCAAATGCGTCCTTAATTTGTTTTTCTTTTATAGTAATACTCGCCAAATTGCTTGTTTTTTATAATATCGTTGCAAGTATTCTGCATACGGTTATTGCATATTGCATGGTCGATCTGCACTTACGCTAGTCATGCCTACATCTATATCCCTCGAAGGAATTTGAGTCAAATGTATACTGAGTACACCAAAACTGCTCTCGAAACGTTATAAGGAAATTGTATATACGTTCTTCTAATCCAGTTCAGTTGCCTTTACAGTGTAAATCTGGTATAGATTCACGTCTTCGAACGTACATGGCCGAAATATTCTGCCGCCACGAAATGTATCTAAGCTGAACGTGCGCGAACAACACAATAAACATTAACAACAAAATCAAACGACTTTGGGACAGGCGTAAAGCACGCGACTCAAGCGCCAGAACCAAAAAATGTCCTCTTCCACAGACAGGTACGTGATCCTGGGAAACCACCGCGACGCCTGGGTGTTCGGGGGACTCGACCCCTCTTCCGGCACTGCGACCTTGCTGGAGCTGACCCGGGTGCTGGTCAGCCTCAAGAACGAGACAGGTTAGTGTAGAGGAAACAGCTGCGGAAAATAAACAGGCTGACTGGCTAAGGAAATGTTACGTATTTTCACAAGTGTTCAAGGTATAGGCAGCTTGCCAGGGCTAGTATTACCAGTAAATCTTCAAAATGAGTTACAACATTTTCCTAATTCCTTCTATGTATACACACACACAAAAGAAGAAAGGAAGAAAGAAAAAGAACATATTTATGTATGTATATATACATGTGTATACATATATATATGTATACATATATATATATATATATATATATATGTATATATGAGAAATGGAGATTAGTTTACGAGTTTAGTTAGGGTTAGGGTCCCGTGATTACCGCTAATGGGATTTTTTGTGATTTCTGGGACTCTGGGAGACTGCTTCATCTGACGCATAATTAGTCAGAAGCGCTACAGTAATTTGATAAAATCATTTAATATATCACTTCTAGAGTAGCCTTTTCCTTTGTATATACATATTAGTTTAGAGTTCTGGTCTAAACTATCTATATGTGAAATTACATATATATGTATATGCTCTCTCTCTGTCTCTCTCACACACACACACACACACACACACACACACACACATATATATATATATATATATATATATATATATATATATGTATGTATATATATACATATATATAAATATACATGCATGCATGCCTTCAAACATACAGACACACACACGCACATATACATATGTACATGCGTGCGTGTGCGTAAATGAATAGACAAATGAATAAATAAACATAGATAGATAGATACATGGAGAAAGAGATTTCAAGACACCAAAACACCAAAAGCCAATAGTGTTTTCCTTCAGGCTGGAAACCCCGCCGGTCGCTTGTGGTGTGCTCTTGGGGTTCGGAAGAGTACGGCCTCATCGGGTCCCAAGAGTGGACGGAACAGTTCGGGAAACAGCTGATGGACCGGGCGGTGGCTTATCTCAATGTTGATATGGCCATCGAAGGTAATGTTTTTTTTCATGATTGTGATGAATAATTTATATATTAATGTATTTTCTGTTTTCGTCTTTATTTTTAAGTTAAAACCGTTGTGGGTTATTGGTTATTGGATATTGATTGATAAGAAAAAAATATAAGGTTGAACTATATATATATATTTTTTTTTTCTCTTTCATTGTATTGTTTGACTCTTTATACTTAGTTAACGGTATAATAATATCTCCTTTAAAACCGCACTTTCAGATATAAAGAAAAAAAAAATCAAACTGTACTACATACATGTTCATTTAACTCACTTTGTGAAAAAAAAAGTTAAAAACAAAGTTACAGCATCTCCCAAAATAATCCTCATCCTATATGAAAATCGATATCATGCATTTTGTTATATGCAATGTTCTCTCGAAACCTTTCACAAATATTTTAAACTTTTCTTTCATTAAAGGGAACTACACTCTGCGTACGATAGGTGTTCCCTTATTGTACGACTCCGTGTTCAAAGCCGCGTCGAAGGTAATTCCTGCTGAGCCATCTAGTCTACAAGGTTGCTTGTAGGTTGTGGTGATAGTGATGACGATGGTTGATGATAATGATGTTAGTCAAGTAATGATTGTAACAGTAGTAGTAATCATTGTGATAATAATAGTAATGGTGATAATGATAGTTGTGATGGTGTAATAATGATAGTAATGATAATAGTAATGATAATGATAACAATAATAATCATAATAATATAATATTAATGATGATGATAATGTCTCTCATTATCATAATAATTTTCATTATCATTATAGCAAACTATACATAAAAAAACACGAGATAAAAAAAACAAACGAACAATGCGTATATGAAATTCATGAGAAAGAAAAAAACAACATATTCCTTTCCTCTCGCACAGGTACCGAATCCTGACCCGTCTGAGGTCGAGGCAGGGCGAAAGACCGTGTACGACACCTGGGTAGCTCGACAGCCCGACAACGACCACCCTGGACGACCTAGGTGAGTGACCAGGAAAGATTGTAAGTGGTTGTGCGAATAGTGAGAATAAGGAAGCACTCAGCCAAACAACTATTGTTTACTATGGATCTCGTTAAAGTGTTTAAAGTTGATTTTACACTATATACATATCTCGCCCTTCTTTCTTGAATCAAAACCGAGTTACCTTTTAAAAGACTGAACGTAAAACTTTATTACACATGGGTCAAAATCACACCTATATTTTCCCCCTGTCCAATTTGCTCTCATTCTTCGCCATTCCTCGCGCAGAGTTCGGAATGTTGGCTCGGGCAGTGACTACAAATCCTTTTTACACAACCTTGGAGTTCCTGCGCTCGACGTCCGCTACACACACGAACCTGTGAGGATTTTTTTTTCTGTATTGAATTAAGTAGAAAGTTTAAGATTTCAATTAAACATACACACGCACACCCACACACACTGCGTGCATGCATGCATGCAGGCATACGTGTGAGCATGCGTGTATATTATATCTATATCTATATCTATCTATCTACAGTATATATATATACATATATATAAATAAATAAATAAATAAATATATATATATATATATATATATATATATATATATATATATATATGTGTGTGTGTGTGTGTGTGTGTGTGTGTGTTTGTATTTATGTATGTATGTATATTAATGCATCTAAAAAAAGACAAATGTCATCAGAATAAATTTAATAAACGTGTTCCGTTTATTCAGACCCTCCATACAAAAGGATTTGATTCCCCGTCCCGTCCCCCCCCCCCCCCCCCCCCCCCCAACCCCCTTGCTTTACCGTTTCAGGAAATGTATGCGGAACCCCTGTATCATACTCTCTACGAGACCTTCGCATTAGTAGACGAGTTATACGACATCGGGTTTCATTTCCACGCCGCCATTGCCAAGTTGTGGGCGATTCTGGCCGTAGACATCGCTGATGCACAGGTGATAATTATGATTGGGATTATTTCCTTAGTTTAGTTTAGAGTTTTATTTACCACCCTGGCTAACTGCATAGGCATGGGTAAGCTTTGATACATTGATGTAGATTCATGATATTGTTGCTAAGATTGTATTACGAATTAAGGTAATGACATGATTATATTCTATGGTATATCCTTGTGGTGTTTTTTGGATGAATGATTGCCGTAGTTTTTTTATGAAACTTTTCCGTTATCGTCAATTTTTAACTTTTTTCCCCCGCATGGTAGTTGATACCCTTTGACGTGATGGAATACAGCAGCTTCCTGTCGAAGGGACAGCAGGAGCTGCTTCAGGGCTACGGCGAACTCATCTCCGCTAGGAATATTACTATGGGTGAGCGTTTTTTTTTTTTTTTTTTTTTTTTTTTTTTTTTTTTTTTTTTTTTTTTTTTTTTTTTTTTTTTTTTTTGTTACGAGGCTAGATATTAAGGGAAATGTATTTTATTGATATGATAATGTCACTGTAATTTCGAAATTCGATGTTTATCAGAATGCAATTAACATTATTTTTTCAGTGTATTGCCTTCAAGAGTACAAGGATACTTTATGTCTGTTTTCTATAGGGTGTACATATCGGTGAAATTACAGTTCTTAATTCTTTCTGTATTGGATTTAGAAGAAGTACGTTAATAACCATTATTTCAATTGCATTGAAGAGTATTTCGAAGCATCAATCACCGGTTTTTCACAAGCAACTCAGAAATTCCTTGATGATTTGGAATTCCTGGACACCGCGAAGTAAGTACAGATTTAGATCGTTTCTTAAGATGTTCCTTTGTTGCAGTTAAAGTAACTTATATTGACTATAGCCCGTCAAGTCCTTTAATTATCTTGTAATATGGTTTATGTTTCAACAAGTCCTATCTGTCTGTCAACACTGACACTGCAAACTACCACACCAATTTCTTCCAGCGTTCTGGCGGTGCGGCGTGTGAATGACCAGCTGATGATGGTGGAGCGGTCATTCATCGACCCCCGAGGTCTTCTGGGCCGACCAGAGTACAAGTAAGGAGTCAGGTGGACTTTGCGATATCACACCTCTACACTGCCACGTCTTGGCCCAATCTTTAATCGACCATTGAGGCAAAATAACATTTATATATGGATACATAAATTACACTTTTTACAATGTTCTGGATTATATAAGCTCCTTCTATATTTGCAGCCACGTGATCATGGCACCAAGCACCAGTAACAGCTACTCGGGAACCGCCTTTTCCGGCCTGACAGACCCTCTGGACGGCATCCAAGACCTGGATCCTATCCAGCAGGAGGCGCGGTGGACCCTGTTCTCGCAGAACTTGGCTGTCATCACCCACTTCATTAACACTGCATCTAAAGTCCTCTCTGACGATCTGTGGTAGTGATTTTCCATGGACAATTTTACCAGGTAATCGAAAAAAATGGGGTTTATGACGGTAAAAACAGTTTCTTTAAGTCGCAAAATCTCCTGGTGAGAGAAGTGTTGGGTTATGAAAAGTTGAAGGCAGGGTAATTTCGAGATATTCTACATAAAAGTTGCCTCACACAATGTATGGTTGTTTTAATATCCAAATGAAATAATAAATTGATGAATGATTGAAATCTGAGAACGTTTTGTCATCGAATGGAATTGAATTATCAGGAAATAATAAAAGCAACACAGATATATCCTGTGTATTTCTTCTGCATTCCACGTTTTCAAAAAAACATAAAGAAAAATAAGAACTTATTATAGGTTGACATAAAAAACCTGTTATGTATCACTTTTTCACACCTTCGCTAATAATCTGAAAGCTTTTTCAAAATAAGGGAAAAACAAAAACAAACAGTGAAACAGAGGAAGCACCTACAAATAAGATTAACAAATTATTCTAATCACATTGTTAATCCTTCTACACTCAGTGACATAATTCTAACTACATTCATATATCTACCGAGGCGAAAGTGCGCTTGAGAAGCTGGTGATGATTGGCTGAGTGCAACATGTATCTCAACATGTGCAAAACACGACCAGCGTAGGGTAATGGCTACTGGCTCTGTTAAGAAATTCAGCATTA
>BOPN01002700.1:3834-18834 GCA_017312705.2 Penaeus japonicus | reverse complement strand
AAAAGCCATAAAAATGTGTTCTAGCTACACAATCAACTTCTGATTTCAGAAAATTAGCACCACTATTGTGGACCATATAAGAAAATAAAAAAAACAAATAAAAGCTTTTAACAATTGACAAATCAAGACCTCATCTAGTCAAAAGTTCAATGATGACAAAATAGAAAGGTACAAGTAAGCATAGAAAACATTTCCATGACCTTGAACACAATTGATACAAATCACGAGATCATTTTTTTTCTTTTCCTTTTTTTAGTGAAGGGAAAATTGTGAAATTCTAAGTCCTAGGCTTATCTGCAGTGCACACTGGAGAAGGCAGGGTATAGAGAAGAAAATAACAGTAATATTTTTTATTAGTAACAATAAAAATTAGAAAACATTATACCTATGTCACCCCCCTCCCCATAAAAAAAAAAAGAAAAAAGAAAGAAAAAAAATGCTTTGATAGCGGTTTTTCAATATTCCGCCTGGCAGTGAACAAATTGGGCAACAATCTACGGTCTAGACCTCTGCCTGCTCCAGGGAACTTTGTACATGTCATAAAAAAGAGGTAGGGACTAAGAGTGAGTTTACAACAAGACAAAAATGGGAGTTCTAGAAAGGCAAATGAAAAGGCCTGCACTCTCTTTGTTTGTTCATGTGCCTCCAGTCTTAAGCAACCAAACGGCTTTTCACTTCCAGACCTTCATAGGGAACAATCAAGGAGAATGATTCCTTATATCAGCACTACCCAGGACTTCCCACACTTATTCATAATGTCCCTGTTAATCAGTCTTATCTTAAATTTTCACTAACCTAAAGGAAAAAAAAACTGAATTAACATATAAAGAGAGAACAATACTTGGTAAAACTGACAAATATCTCTTAAAACATGACATTAACATCATTGTTTTTTGTAAATTACATTCAGATTTCTTAACAGGAACAACAGTATAAACTACACCCTTACGTAACAATATGTCCCATTTACATTTGGTTCTCAAGCTCTTCTAAGACAACCTCTAGCTCGGGGAACTTTTCCTTTCTTGGGGGTCCCTTCTTGATTCCTGACCACAAGAGTGCTGACTCATCATCATCAAAAGTGACAGTGATCTGTTGAGAGGAACAATATATCAGTGAAATCTGGCATCAAAAGAAGGAAATCAGATGATAATGACATTGAGTAATCTTTTTTTTTTTAATTACAGAACTGGATAAAGGGTCTGTAAGAATAAATCCTCACCTCAAAGCTTTTGCTGCGAGGTTTTGTAGCATTTAGTTCCACCTCAATCTCGGGGAACTTCTTGCGGATGCCATTCGTAATTTGAACAGCATTCCGCTTGAAAACCCCTCAAGATTTGCTGGAAGGTTATGAAATAATTAAAGCTAGAAAAGCAACTGTGATAATAATAAGACCTTACCTACTTTGGCACTTGCAGGAATCTTTATTCAATGCAATAATGGTTGGAATAAAATTATGGTACCATTTATCATTTAAAATTTACTTTGAATCTATGAACATTCATCCTTCTTACCAAGTCCAAATAGTTTGTTTTCTTTAATTCAAGATTTTTTTACTTCCAAATACCTATGATCCCACAAAATTATTCCCTATGCCTAGATAATGATGATAATTACAACTACATGTGCAAATTTCTGGGGCATATTCCCCCTTCAAGATTACAAAGCACAATATTTTTTGAAAGTATACCTTAATTAAGTAAAGGTTTTTCTTTACCAATTGTGCACAGAACTTACCAGTGCTCCACAGCTACTTTCCTTGGCTTGCGACCACGGCCCTTGGTTGGAGGTGGGGCAGGAGCTTCTTCCTTCTCTTCTGCAATTGAAAAAATATTGTCAACTCAATAAAAGCATTTTCTTAACTTTTAATACGTCCTTTCTTATGTGCTCACTGACAAACTTTTTGTCCAGCAAAAATAGCCATTTCAACGTTTTTTAGGTATAAAATTATTTCCCGATTCCTTTATTGGCTCTTCATGTTATTTAAAAACTTCAAGAAATGTATATTGTTTCAAATAAAAATCAATATTGTTTCATATAAAAATCATTCAAGTACTATTGCTGAGAGACCTTAGGTTTTATATATAATCAATGCATCTTTTCTTTTGGAGCTTCCATAATCCCTACCTTCTTTAGTTTCCTCTTCTTTTGGTGGTTCCTCCTCCTCCTTCTTCTCCTCTTCTACAGCGACTTCTTCCTCTTTGGCTGGTGCTTCTTCCTCTTCTGCAGGGGCTGCTTCTTCCTCTTTTGGAGCCTCCTCTGCAGCAGGCTCTTCCTCTGCCGCAGCTTCCTCTTCCTCTGCTGCTTCCTCCTCCTTTTCTACACCATTCTGACCATTCTCTTGTGGCACTTCATCTGAAAAGCAATCATTTATAATGTAAATACTATTCCTTTGTGTGCAGTGTCCAAAGTTTGATGTAATTCAATGTTACCATGTAATCTGTCCTTTTAGTATAGTTGGTAAGTCAAGTTGCAGCTGAATTATCTGATCGCTAAACTAATTCACTACTAACTGAATGATTGACAATATAAATCAAATGAACCTTTCAGAATATTTCAAATATCTTTTGAGTCAACTAGCCAGTGCAAAGTCTAATTATATACATTTATGCTCAAGAACAGTTCATATTACAAGAACTATGATAATTACTGAACCAACTATATTATCACCACCAGTAATGACTTTTACTTCTAGAAAATCATGTCAAAGTAAAATCAAACAAACAAATAAACAAACAAACAAACAAACAAAATCACTCACACACTCATATGCCCTATTACTTTATCAGACATTAAAATATAGACAGTATGATGGAAATGACAAAGTAGTTTAAAATAAAACAAGATAATTAACAGAAAAGACTGAAAATCAAACCCTTGCAACTGTTTATCAAAATGTTTCATTCCAGAATGAAAGCTTTTTCCACTATTACTTATCTTATCTAAAGATCTGTGGATACTAAATTTGAAGATATAGAATTCATTTAAAAAAAAGACTGGCAACTACAAAAATGGTTATCCACACCCTTGTCACTATAAGAGTGGTCAGAGGAAATGGGAAAGTTAAAATTTACCACTAAAACAATTTCAACGATTTGAGGGGAAATTGGCCCACTGAGAAATCATTAATGCATTTTCATATATCCAACATTTTGGTTACAGTCAAAAAGTTCTTTCACTTTCATTTCATATATATGTATTTCATAATTACAAGATTATCAATTTGGTAAATCTTAATTCAAACAAAACTATTAAAAAAAGGGTGCATTTACAGCCATTGCGTATAATAAATCAGTATCATGCACATGTGTACAAAGAAATATATATATTATAAATTACCTGTGTTGGCAGCTGCTGGTTCATTTTCTTTCTCTTCAACTTCCGGAACCACCTCAGGTTCTTCCTTGGGTGCCTCTGGTTCTGACAAAGAAAAATCAACTTCCATGATTCTACCATTTAATCAAAGCCGTGATTTCTTACAATAATTATTAAAATCAACACACCAAAGAGATATAAACAAGTGGTATATGAGAGTCATGTATAAGATGACTAGAAACTCATGCAACTGTGCATCTGATAAGAATATGCATTTGTTGACATGGGCATGTATGAACTTACTAATGGAGAGAGTTGCAGTACCTCTATGTGATTCAGTAAGTGTGTGATTGGGAGTGTGTATATGTTTGGAGAGAGGGTGGGAGGGAGGGTGCATATGCGTGCCTGTGTTTCTGCGTGTGCGTGTGCATGTGTGCAGGTGTGTGTGTGTGCAGGTGTGTGTGTGCAGGTGTGTGTGTGCAGGTGTGTGTGTGTGTGCATGTTTGTGTGTGTGTATGCATGTATGTATGTGTATGTGTGTGTGTGTATGCATGTATGTATGTATGTATGTATGTATGTATGTATGTGTGTGTGTGTGCTGTGTGTGTTTGTTTGTTTGAGTGTGTGTGTGTGTGCACGTGTGTGTGTGTGCACGTGTGTGTGCACGTGTGTGTGTGTGCACGTGTGTGTGTGTGCACATGTGTGTGCATGTGTGTATGTATGCATGTGTGTATGTATGCATGTATGTATGTGTATGTGTATGTGTATGTGTATATGTGTATGTGTATGTGTATATGTGTATATGTGTGTATGTATGTGTGTATGTGTATGTGTATGTGTATGTGTATGTGTATGTGTATGTATGTGTGTGTGTGTGTGTGTGTGTGTGTGTGTGTGTGTGTGTGTGTGTGTGTGTGTGTGTGTGTGTGTGTGTGTGTGTGTGTGTGTGTGTGTGTGTGTGTGTGTGTGTGTGTGTGTGTGTGTGTGTGTGTGTGTGTGTGTGTGTGTGTGTGCGTGTGCGTGTGCGTGTGCGTGTGCGTGTGCGTGTGCGTGTGTGTTTATGTGTATGTGTATGTGTATGTGATAGTGTATGTGTATATATCTGTACATGTGTGTATGAGCGTATGTGTATTAGTATGTGTATATGTAAATGTGTTATCTGTACATGTATGTGTACATGTATGTGTACATGTATGTGTACATGTATGTGTACATGTATGTATACATGTATGTATACATGTCTGTATACATGTCTGTATACATGTCTGTATACATGTCTGTATACAAGTATGTGTACATGTCTGTATACATGTCTGTATACATGTCTGTATACATGTCTGTGTACATGTCTGTGCACATAAATGTATACATGAATGTATACATGAATGTATACATGAATGTATACATGAATGTATGTGTTTGTGTACATATACATGTATGAGTATAAGTATGTGTATGTGTGTATATGCATGTATGTGTGTGTATGTGTGTGTATGTGTATGTGTATGTGTATGTGTATGTGTGTGTGTATGTGTGTGTGTATGTGTATGTGTGTGTATGTGTGTGTATGTGTGTGTATGTGTGTGTGTGTATGTATAAGTGTGTCTGTATAAGTGTGTATGTATTAGTGTGTATGTATAAGTGTGTATGTATAAGTGTGTATGTTTAAGTGTGTATAAGTATGTGGATGTTTAAGTATATGTGTAAGTGTAAATTTAAGTGTAAGTGTGTGTTAGTGTGTTAGCGTGTGTGTGTGTGTGTGTGTGTGTGTGTGTGTGTGTGTGTGTGTGTGTGTGTGTGTGTGTGTGTGTGTGTGTGTGTGTGTGTGTGTGTGTGTGTGTGCGCGTGTGCGCGCGCGCGTACATGCGTGCGTGTGCGTATGTGCGTGTGCAGGGACGTTTGTGTGTGAAGGGGGGATGAGTGTGTACAGGGGATGTGGGGGGTGAGTGTGTGTGCGTATGTGTAAGCAAATGCGAATGTGAAATCGGGTGCGTGCGTGTGAGGTTGTTTGTGTTTACGATTTTCACTGAATATGAGTACTAAAACGTCCACAAGCCATATCATCACACTGAAAGCGATGTGCATGGCCATGTAACTACACGCGTGCAGGGCGAGAGTAAAGTTGAACAATTCAATAGCATGTCACTTACAAATAGCTAATCTAAGCACATGATCAGTAACGAGCGTTGGGCTTTGTTAAAATGGGCACTTTTCTCCTTTGTGGAGAAAATTGTGCGGATGCTTGGGTATCCGTATCTACCCTGTGCACGACCCTGGGTTATATATACTAAAACTAATCAACCCTGAATAATCCCACTGTACAATGTATGTATATTCACTGGTGATAATTACCAGCTAAATCCTTATGAAATTTCAATGAGCGGATTGTTCTACTGAGAAACTATGTCTTCAGAAGAATAATTTTCTGGCAAATAAAAGAGGAAGCCCGCGCGTCCGCAATGGCCTTGTGCCGATCTGCGAGGCCTCTATGTCTGTTGGCAATGGCGGCTTACCCGAAGGACTATCTTAGGATAAGCCAAGGATGCCCCAGGCCTTTGGAAACCCCCTGGTCACAAAGGCACTAGCCGTTATCATGAAAAAAAAATACATATCGTGCTTGCACTAAGTACCACGGCATAATTACCAGTGTCAATTTATCATCGATGTCAAAATGTTAAAGTGATTTATTTTGTTCAATTAATTTCAACAGGTTCCCTAAGAAATCATAGACTATGGGCCCCAAAGGCTCATGATCCGGCAGCCTGTCGGCGCTCCAGCAAAGGGCAACAGACCCTTTTACGGAAAATAGAGTTTTGTAACTCCGTCGGGATGTATCGTCAAAAGGGAAAATTGTCAAGCCTTTCCCTTCCCAAAATGTAAGTGCTTGAGATTTAATGAACTTTGACGGAGGGCGAAAAGCGGAGGCGGCGTCAATTTTGACATCGCTTTAGGTTTAGATTTCAGACTGCAAGCCACCTATCACATCTCACTGGAAGTTTTCAACGGAACTGGACTCGCAAGTCATTATATTTACGAAAAAACTAAACTCCACTCGGAGTATCTTCTAACCATTCAACTCCAAAATGATGTTCTAGACCAAGGATTGCGGAAACAACTTGACATACTCACATTCCGAGTCACGTTAATCGCCTGTTGTTCAAAACAGAAACAACCACGTGGTGTTTACCTTCCTATATTTCCGAAGTTCATTTGAAATCACAAATATTTATGAGATACATCGAAGTCCAGTGACAATAAACTAGTATATCACCACTGAATCCACCAAAGTTAGGGAAAACACATGACATTTCTTTTTTTCCAGAAAAATGAACATATGATTCGAAAGTGGAGCGTCCATCCTCGCATTCCACGCGCGCGCATCGACCACCATGCGCCATCCGAGACAAAATCATATCAGCTTCATAAGACTGGCACTCTCCCTCTCAATTTCCTCACCTGCTTTCTTTGCCTTGGCCGCTTTCCGTCCTCTCTTGGGTGCTGGGGCCTCTGTGACCTCTGGGGCCTTCCTCCGTCCGCTGCTTCGTGTGGTGGGCATGTTGGCAGCACGACCGTCTGCGTGTGAATGGCGCTGGGTGGCAACAGCGTACTCCTCCGTGGGAAAAACGGATGCCACCTTTGCCTCAACTCAGAATTATTCCTATCTTTCGCTTCTTGAGGGTTGACCACTTTTGGAAAGGGGTGATTAGCTTCTTCGTATTAAACTCGAATGCTGTAGTATGAGTAGGTGTTTCATAAGCAAAGAATACTCGAAGGAGAAAAGTAGCAAGGTGTTCCGGTATGGCACCTACGTATGGTTTAGAAAGGAGCGCTTTGAACGGTTTCGTCGCTGTATTATATAACTATACAGCCTTCTGCGTTACATAACAACGAAATTATATTTTTATTGCGATCTTAGCAACTGCCACAAATCATGAAAACAATACTAAAAGCAATAGCTCCAACTAATTCCAGAGACGTACTGAATTTATGATGATGTTTCTGCGTCTTATTTCATACTCTAGTACACCCTGTCAGTTTATGCTATATCATGTACCTTTTCAAGAGTATAAAGGGGTCTCTTAAGAATCTTGCTGACAATTCAGAGAGCGTGAAAATAAAGATGGCCCGATTTGTAAAAGTCTTATCTGACCCATGATTTTCAAAAAAAAAAAAAAAAATACAAAAGTCATTAAGAAAATACAAAGTGAATTTATGACATGCCTAGTGAGAATTGTCAGTTTTTGAGTGTGGCGTTCTTGTTGCCTGGGGTCCGATTTGGACCTACTAAGTACATTTTTTTTATACTCATACCGGATATCTTCAAAACATACACACCCATAAAATGAGCACCAAATAATATTTAGCAATAACTTTAAATATAACGAAATCAATGTTGAGATTCCTGCGCAATAGTTTCGCAGGTGATCCTCGTCTCTTAGGGAACACGCCGTTCCTTTCATGAGGAGGATGCGGACGGACACTGAGATCGGTAGCCTTCCTATGAATTAATTGTTAGACATCCCGGAATTATAAACTGTGTTCAATGTATGGTTTCTTGTGATCGTAGATTTTCTTCCCTATTTGCTTAGCACATTTCTATAACGTAATTTTGTAGCGTATTCAGTCAAATATTTTATGTGATCAAGAAAAGTATGATCGAGAAAAGCAAATGGATAAAAAAAGGGATAAAACAAGAGAGATATAAGTAAACAATATCCATGTTGACTGTTGGGCTTCATGCAATGAATAAATCAAGGCAGTCGGTTAACCCCCCACGCTGCCAAGTCTTGCCATTTGTGCGAAACAACGCTCAAGTCAGTGAATGTTTATCCTGTTCATGAATTTGCAGTAAAGCCCTTGCATTTCATTTCCATCATAAAATCCACGAAAGTGAATTCCTCTTGCCAGGAGTCACCCATAAAACACATAAAAGGGAAAAAGTCACATGTCACCAAAAGGTACACTGTGAGCGTTAAGCGATGAATTTTATAACTCCTATGGTTTATTTGATCGTCATACTTTAATTTCTTTCATTGCCAGCGATTGCAGTGGTATTCAGAAATTATCAAACAAACCTATAATGGTGTAAACTATCTTATGTAGCTTGAATTGTGGATAAAAAATTAAGCTAATGAGTTCTGTCCGAAGGCCACAGAGTACAAATAAGCGGTCTCGACAACGTCCACATGGTGTCGAAATTGGCTGCGGTGATTTTGGCGTCCAGGGGGAATTTTACAAATGGTTATTAATACAACAGAGATAAGTCCATGAAGACTAAATGCTATTTAGACAGTTTAGATACAAAGTTAAAGCGCGAGTAGATGATACCGTTAAAGATGGGAAGAAAATGGGTAACTTTAGAACTTGTGCAAGTATGGTAATGAATCTCGCGAAATCAGTACTGCTGCGCGATGTTAAGGGAAACGCATATACTCTTCGCTTGTTTTATACCAAGCGTTTAAAAATCAGTCTATAACTGATTTATTGATGTTCAGTCAAAAAGAAAAGAGAATGCTACATAGGAGATTAACTCTTCAAAATTGCTCAAGTGATTTTTATTGAATATGTTGCTAAATTATAAATTTGATCTTATCTCAATTACATAATACACATTCATTTTACTTACATCATACAAGAAAACCCAACTACCACACAATAAAGTGCGGTCGATGAAATGCATGAAAGTGAAAGGATTTTGGCTCACAGCAACACTATATTTACACTTGAATTAGGGCAGCACGTGGCTCCTGTCCAGAATGAGGCTTGCGGTCCAATTCTTCGCTTGAATCTTTAGGTGTCTTATCGAGTACTCATACGTAGGATTTTTGGATAAGCCATCTCTTGGTGTAATTGAGCCGGAAAATAATACATATATGTATTCCATTTTTGGATGGGAAGACTATGGTACATGTGTGTGTGTGTGTGTGTGTGTGTGTGTGTGTGTGTTTGTGTGAGTGTGTTTTGTTGGTGTGTGTGTGTGTGTTTGTTTTGTTGGTGTATGTGTGTTTGTTTGTTTTGTTGGTGTGTGTGTGTCAGTGCGCGCGCGTATGTGTGTGATGTGTTTTTATGCTGTTATTGTCATTCATCTCTGTATTCTGTATTCGTAATTCTCTCTCCCTTCCAACAGCTCATGTGCCTCCAGGCGACAGCTTGTCCTAATGCTTGATCCTATTTGGCAAAGCCTGATCAAGCAAGAGGAAGCAGGCTAGGTTGAAAGTCACTTCTTTGCACTTTTATGATTTGCCTGGGAAGCTTAACATTTCCATTTCGGGAAACACTGTTTCAGCCAGGAATAGAACTTCCAACTGTTTCAGATTTCCAAGAGTGATATAGTTTCTTAAATATCCTATAGAAAAACAAGGTTAAGAATAATAAAATATGCAATGCTGATCTAAACAGGGAACTGTCACTAGTTATTCTAATGTCAAGACTAGTCACTTTTTTCAAATCGAAACCGTTACAGAATTGTAATTTCGAATTTGCCGGCCAGTCCATCCACCAATCATGTGAGTACCCTCAGGGGTTGCTGGTCCGACTGACGACTACTTGTGCAAGGAAATGCACGCACTGTACTATCCTTTGGGCCCCTCTGATCGCTACTATCTTTACCAGCTTCACATTGCGTCTTTTTGTTTCGCTTTCTCTCTCTCTCTTTCTCTTTCTCTTTCTCTCTCTCTCTCTCTCTCTTTCTCTTTCTCTTTCTCTTTCTCTTTCTCTTTCTCTCTCTCTCTCTCTCTCTCTCTCTCTCTCTCTCTCTCTCTCTCTCTCTCTCTCTCTCTCTCTCTCTCTCTCTCTCTCTCTCTCCCTCCCTCTCCCTCTCCCTCTCCCTCTCTCTGTTCATATATATATATATATATATATATATATATATATATATATATATATATGTATATATATATATATATATATATATATATATATATTTATATATATATGTATGTATGTATGTATACATATATAATATATATGTATATGGTTATGTATATATATACATAAACACAGGCACGTATGTGTGTGTTTGTAGATAATTAAATAGCTAAGTAAATGTGTTTATATGTATATAAGTATATGTATATATGTATATGCATGTGTATATATATACATATATAGATAGATGGGTAGATAGATAGATAGGTGTGTGTGTTTATATATATATATATATATATATATATATATATATATATATATATATACGTATGTATAAGAGTGTTTTTTTTATATATGTGAGTATATATACACAGATATATATATCCATATATACATATATGTATATATATATACCAAACAGCAATGAAAACACCCACGCCCCCCCCCTCTCTCTCTCTCTCTCAATAGTTTTTTTCCTAGCTTTCCGTACCCGCTACTCTATTCTCAACACTCACTGTCCCGTAGCCTGCCACTCGCCCCCTCCCTATCAGCAGGTTTTTGCGTGTCGTTCCTTACTCCCGCCATATAATTGGCCGCTTGACCTTGCACGCCGCGTAGTGGCGCCAGTACGTACGCAGGTACTCCCCCCCTCCCCCCTCCTATCCCTTCCCTCACCCTAACGTTAAAGTCTTTTGTCAGCTTTGAGTGCGATTGCTCTCTCTGTAGTTGTTTGCATTATTTAGTACTCTATACCTATGTGTGTGTAAACGCGTGTTGATTAGGGTCAGGCCTTAACTGCTCTTTATTTCGGAAAATTGTTGCTGCGTGTTATCACGTTCGTCATTCCAGCTCTTTTGCTTAGTTTTCTTCCTTGGTGTCTACTCGTTTCGTTTTATGATTCATGTATCCATTCTTGATGGAGGTATGAGGCCGTGTAAAAAGTTGTTTTATAATCTCCTAGATCATACAAAGGGTCGTAACAGTGACAAGTTTTCAACACCATAGACTAAACGATTTAGTGCGGAATAAGGATTGCGTTACATTACAACACGTTTTTTTTTCAAAGGGAAGAGAGAGAGGGAGGTAAGAAAAAAAAATGGTGGAATGTAATACGTATCCCTAGGTGAATACAAATATATCAGTAAACGAGGTAAAAAGAGAGAGAAAAACATCCCTCATCCAAGTGTAACCATTGGAAAAGCAGTGCACGTTCTGTGATCGCAGAATGAACTAATATGGCGAAACGGCATGCGTCTGTGAATCCCTAGCCCAGAGCACAACAACACGCGGCTTCAGAACACCTGATGATTGGGGTGTACCCGTCGTCAGGCCTACCACCTTTACCTTCGCGGCACGCGTTTAACCCTGCAGCGGGAGCCGGTAGTTGTCAGGTTAGACGCGATTACTACGGTTTTATTGCTGACTTTTTTTTCCTTACTCCTCGGGTGGCATTTAGAGGCAGAAGATTGTTTGTTGTTATGGTCCGTTTTTCTCTTTTGTTTATTTATTTGTTTACTTTTTACTATGGTTGCTGTGTTTTGCTCCTCTCTCTTTCTCTCTCTCTCTCTCTCTCTCCTTTCTCTCCTCTCTGCCTCTCCCCTCTCTCCCCCCCCTCTTTCTCTCTCTCTCTCTCTCTCTCTCTCTCTCTCTCTCTCTCTCTCTCTCTCTCTCTCTCTCTCTCTCTCTATCTATCTATCTATCTATCTATCTATCCATCTATCTCCTATCATACATCTACCTATCTCCATATATTTCTTTCTTTCTTAATCTCTATATATCCATCTGTCGATCAACCAATCTATTTACCTACATCTCTTACTTCCCCCCCCCCCTCCCTCTCACACTCCTTCCCCACGATGAGAAAACGCGCGGGCGTTGATACACAACCGCAAAAACAAACAGCTTCACCTCTCAAGTTGATATGAACAAAAGATGCACATAGGTTGCCAGGGTACGTTGCCTTAAATAAGCGCCTGCTGGTTGCCGAGCCCAAGGCCGCATCGCATACCCATACAGCGTGTTGAGTTGCGCGTTTCTTCTCCGTCTCTCCTTTGTTTCGGCGTCCACTCGGCTCTCTCCCCTTTTGCTTGCCGTAGCTTTCTTCTCTTCTGCTTGTCTTATTTGTGAATGTGGTGAGAAGGAGGTGAGGTCGTTGATGATGGTGGTTAGGAGAATGACAGCACAGATAACTATGATAATGACTTTAACGTTGATAATGAAATTACATATTGCTACCATTTCCAAGTGGGGGTAAATTGTCAACACTTTGCCATAGTATTGAAAAATACTATAAAATACTATGAAAAATGAAAAGACTTGTGCTATTATTATCCCGCTTGATCGTTTCCTGTTTATTTATTTTGTTGTGGCAAATCAGGAATCCAGATGAACAGGATAAGTATCTCTTTCATTGAATATTAGAATCGGAAAGTATGCGAAATCGGATCTCGTGGGACGTTTATTTCAAATATTTTATGTATCATCAATTAGTATTGTTTTATTATTATTTTTACTATTATTGTTATTGTTGTTGTTGTTATTATTTTGCTACCATTATTCACACTTGTTACTGATAGTAATGATAGTAATATTAGTAGTAGTAGTACTAATTTTACTGTAACTATTACTTAGTTAGTTGTTATTAAACGTACTGTATATTATTATCATTGCTGTTGTTACTTTTACTGTGATTATAATTATCATCGTTATTATTCCTATAGTGAATATCATGACGCTTACTTAAATTGCACCTACTATTAATCATTATTCTTTACGTTGAAAATTAGGAAGTTTATTTGTATAGGAGAATTAAGATATTTCAGATTATTGTTTATAAGTAGTATCAAATTTAGATTACATAATGTTTATAAGTAATATCAAATTTAGATTATATAATGTTTATAAGAAATATCATTCTCGTGATAGGCATAAGAAATACATAGGTATCTCCCAATTAAGTTAAACCTCAAGTGAGCTGACTTCCTTTGACTGGCACTGCCTTCCCAATCCACCCTACGTATCCTCGTACCCACACACTGCTGGGAACTGTTGATGGGAAAAAAAAGTCCTCCATATAACCGGGTTGTCTAGAACTGACGCCTGATTTCACCTCCTGTTTGTACGTGTCGTTATAGTAGTGTTTTATTACTGTGATCAATGTGCTTTGATGTTTATTACTTCTCGTGTATCATAACGTACGCTATCTGCTTTATGGTGTAAATGTGATTTGTATAAAACCCTTTGCCTGGCTTCGTCTTCCTATGTTGTGTGGGTTATTAGTTTCAACACGCTACGAGACGTATCACATAGAGTAAACAAGCTGTATTCCTTGGCTGACACGTGAACGCCATGAAATACCAATTTGGAGGTTAATGTACACACTAATTTCTCTTGGATGAGTGGCGTTTAGAGTTGATAAAGGTTAAGTCCATTCAGCATTGCGAGGGTATATATTATTCGAGACAGTTTCATGACCCAGCAAAATCTTCTTCGGTGAGGTTCGATCTGCAGACGAATGAATGTGCACAGCAGGTATGAAACACCCCCTTCGCTCTGTATCTCTCTCTCTCTCTCATCCTCTCTCCTCTTCCTTCCCCCCTCCCTCTCTCTCTCTCTCTCCCTCCCTTCCCCCTCTCTCCCTCCCCCCCTCCCTCACCCACCTCTGCTTCCTGCCCTGCCTTCCTCAATCATTCGCTTTCTCTCTCTCTAAGTCCCTTTATTCCCCCGTAACTCTACTGATCGACTATCTCACTCTAGTTTTTCGTTCTGCCGCTGCCGAAAATCTCCCACGAATCGATAAGCAGAACACCGTAAAAAATCCAGTTCGAAAACAAATCCGGTAGTGGCGCTGAGGTGGTTAAACCGGTTGTAACTGGTATCGGCTACGCGAGTATGGCGACACGAAAAGGGTTAAAACATGTTGCCAAAACCAGGATTTCTAGGCAGGTTTCCTCTGCGCGTTGTGTGCAGTTTCACATTAGTAAGATGGCCTATAGGTGTGTGATGAATTTATTTATTCGATGTTTTTATTTTTTAAGTTGAAATGGCTTGATAACGACTCTTTTGATACTGCGCGGGTTAGAATTCCGAATAGATAATCCAATATGTCAAATGGCATTATACTGCAACAGATCTACAAGCAGACATATTTTTTTCGTGACGCATACTATGTTATCGTCCCAAGTTCTGGGTGAATTAAGCAACACGGCTGACGGCGTGTTCTCCTACTGGCTTTCTCACTCCGCGTCGCTCCGTCCTGGTGCCAGAAGCGCGCGAGGGACTCTTCTGAAAGACTTATTCCCATGTACATGTATTTTATCCGTTTGATATTTTCTTCAGGAATTAAAAGTACGGTTGATGGTATAGACATTGATGACAGAAATGTAGCCTTTATATTTTTTTGACTTGGCGTTTGTTTCTTTTTTTTTTCTTTCAAAATCAATTATGTTTATTGTTTAATCTCGGACGGGGATGCGTACAGGTACAAGGACAGGCAGGTAGGGGGTGGAGGGAGGAGGCAGAGGGGAGGGGAGCGAAGCAGTTGAGGAATAGGGGAGGATGAATTGCTGAGAGAGAAGGAGAGGAGTGCGTGGGGCTTGAGAGGGGGTGGATAGCAAGCCCCCCCCGCACCCTCCTGCCGCACACCCAGGCACACGCCCACAAAGAAGTCAAGGGGAGAGGAAAGAATGTGTTATAGATATGTGTGTGTGTGTGTGTCTGTGTGTGTGCGTATGTACACACACACACACACACACACACACACACACACACACACACACACACACACACACACACGCACGCACGCACGCACATACATAC
>BOPN01002699.1:181055-183555 GCA_017312705.2 Penaeus japonicus | reverse complement strand
ACTTTTTCATTTTTCTATTTTCTATTGCCCTTTTCTTAGGATTATATTTCCTTGTACTTCGTTTATTTTGCTTCTCCGTTCTTCCTCCTTCCTCTTCTTACTTCTCTTTCTCCTCTTATTATTATTCATCCTCGTCTTCCTCCTCAGCCTTCCCCCTTCATCCCAGGTACCTGCGATCCTGCCAGCCAGCTTGGCGCCGATGAGATTGTGCGTGTGTATGTGTGTATGCGCGACTCGTGGTGTCTGTTGCAAAACAAAGAAGGAGAGCATGAGAGCGAGAGTAAGTTGTTGTGGCAGCTGTCACGCCGGAAGTTATTGAAGGGGTTATCAGATGGGCGTGGACGAAGGGGTAAAGGGGAAGTGGAGGAAGTGGAAAGGGGGGAGTAAAGAGCGGAGGGAGAGACTGCCAGGCTGAAATATAGTTCTCTACAAATAGGGAGAATCTTTTGAGTGGGAGGTAAGCAGTGCTCGGTTCTCACTGATTTCTCTGAATGAAAAGACAGACACATGTCTATGTGTCTGTCTTATATTAGACCAATATATTAGACAGACATACACACAGACATACGGGCAGACAGACAGACAATCGAGAGATAATCTGGTAAATAGAAGATGTACAGTAGGCTACATAGCCCCTTGGGCCTAGAAGAGTACCCGTAGCGCGTGGAGGCGCCGAGGGCGTGACCCCTGCAGACCGTCACAATCACCTTGCCCTTATAAGGAGTCCCGGCCCCGCCCGCCGCCGGACGTCCCAATAGCCCCATATTTGCTCAGGAATATCCCTTAGGACCCATGCTGTTTCCGCGTGAAAACATCCAGCTGTAGGGAACACTTGTGTCGTTAAATGGTGCCGGCTGTGTCTCAGCTGCCCCTCCCACCCCCCCTGTCTCTCTTTTCCTCACTCACTTTTCTCTCTCTCTCTCTCTCTCTCTCTCTCTCTCTCTCTCTCTCTCTCTCTCTCTCTCTCTCTCTCTCTCTCTCTCTCTCTCTCTCTCTCTCCTTCCTCTCTCTCCTTTTCTGTCCTTTATTTTCTATCAATCTATCAGTCTGTCTTTCTGTCTCTGTACCTCACATTGCAAGAGCTCGAGGGCGGGGCGGGGTCACGGGCGAGGGGAGAGAGGACGGAATCCTAAGAGAGGCAGAGGGCGCAGACAGCAGCTAAAAATAGAAGTCATCAACGAGGCGAAATGGCTATTGGAGATGAAATTTCGTGTATTGGATTCTTTGTCCCTTTATGGAATCGTCGTCTATATATACATGCGGAGGGCATTGTCGCCATGGCAACCACGGGAACCGGGACAAGGAGTTTGTGCGTTCGCGAATGACACAGACGTGCGTGCATGCAAGCATAAACTGGTTGGTTGTTAGTGAATGTAGTGTGGAAATTTTATTGCAGAACGAAAATTAATTCGAAATTATTTTCCCTTGGATGACCATTTTTTTGTTGCTTCGTTTTCATATTTTTCTGCTACTTTTCCATTTATTATTTTAGAATCATCTGTTTCATTATTGTTTTTTATTATTGTTGTCATCATCATCATCATCGCCATCACCATCATCATTACAGTAATTGTTGCACCACTGAAGAGGTTCAATCTAATTAGGAACACTGTTCATTGGAATAGGTAGCTTAGCCAATTAGAAACTCCATAGTGGGAGCTAAACCGGGTATGTTACAGCTCCTTAAAAGCTCTAGAATTCGAGGAAGGGGCACTGCTTAACTCAAACCGTAACTGGGTAGAAACTATAGAGCTTGGGTTGTATAGCCAGCCCGAGAGCTTGGAGCCCAAGAAAAGGTCAAATGAGTCGGAAAGTGCTAGTGCTGTGTTCCATCCTAAAAGGAGTTTTTCTGTCCATTTACTAATTTGTAGTTGGGTCCTGTAGCTTATCATTTAACATCACTATGAATAGTTTTCTTCGTCATCCTAATCATAATACTGTCATCACTCATATCACCAAGGAGCTGGGAAGCGAGAATGAGATGCTTACGCTGTCGGAAGGCCGCCAGAGGACGCGTCACTCTTGAGGAAGGGCATGTTGTAAGGCAGACATTAAAGTTACCTGCTGACGAATCATCTTGGAACCCGCGCATGTGGGATCAGCATTACGGCTAAAAGGAGGCAGAAAAAGAGGAAGAAACGAAAATGACATTGATCGCAGAGGGGAGGCCCCTTCATTCGAAGAAGAAGGGAGATTAGGGGACGGGGTCCTTTGGCGCGCACGCTTGTGTGTGGGTGTGTGTGTGTGTGTGTGTGTGTGTGTGTGTGTGTGTGTGTGTGTGTGTGTGTGTGTGTGTGTGTGTGTGTGTGTGTGTGTGTGTGTGTGTGTGTGTGTGTTTAGACAGATAGGTAGATAGATCTACATGACTCCTTTGGTCAAGTTTCTTTTGATGGAGCACGGATCATAATTGCCAACCTGACACCCGAGCAATGGTTGTCAATATTCTAAGATCAAGTACAACATATAATTAACAAATTAATTTGTAACTATCCTACGGGGT
>BOPN01002699.1:161055-176055 GCA_017312705.2 Penaeus japonicus | reverse complement strand
ACACCGCAGGGAGAGAAAAAGAGAGAGGGTTGCGGAGTAAACATGTGAAGCAAACCTCAAGGAGCATGTCTTGCAAGAAGCCTTGAGAATTCCTTGAACTTTGGTCGAGGGTGAAAGGTCAAAAGAGAGAAAGGTAATTTGTTTATCATAGAAACGGATTTAATGATGTTTTGTTATACTTTTTATTTTTATTACTAATATCACCGGATGTTTGTAAACTCTTTTTTGTTTTTTACTATTATTTTATTTAAGTTTCATATCAATTCCCATATGCAAAAATATAAGGGATATTTCTTTCTTTTCGTGCAATATTGCAACAGACCGAAATAATTAAGGCAATTACAAAATCCCCCACCGAAAAGAGGGCAGTGAACTATCGATTCGGCAGGGTGCTAAACTCTTGCGAAATATATAAAAGGGTGAAGGGTGAAACGTCGCAAATCGCTTACTTGCGAAACAATAGCAAGGAGACAGTCGGTTCCGCAGAAAGGGAGATCGGTAAGGCCAGTAGCGCGCTGCTATGGAACAGGGCACAGAGATGGAGGGCGTTGAGTGCAGATTAGAATGGCTGCCCCTCATCGTTAGAGGGAACGGGAAAGAGACAAAGATGGAGAGAGACAGAGCGGCGCTTTAGCAGAGCCGTCTCCAATCTACAAAAGGACGATCAGGTCTAACTAGGAAGTTATTCAGGGCTCTTCTGTGTTTCTCCCTCGGCGGGCTGTGTTGATATTGAAAATATACAATGTTTTTGTAAACAATTTATACAAAAGATAACGAGTTAAGTGGAATGGAACAGTAAGTGTAGCACAGGAAAGGAAAAAAAAACACAACTGCAATGTGTGTGTGTGTGTGTGTGTGTGTGTGTGTGTGTGTGTGTGTGTGTGTGTGTGTGTGTGTGTGTGTGTGTGTGTGTGTGTGTGTGTGTGTGTGTCTGTCTGTCTGTCTATTATCTATCCATCGATTGACCTATTTATCGATATAACCCAATATATCTATCAGTCTCCTTGAATTAACTATAAGCCCTCCGAATTGCACCATGCCGCTCCATGGTCGTGGGAATGGCCCATCATGGCCGTTCCATCGTGGCGCTGGCAAGGTGCTTCTGCTTCCCCGGCTTCTGGAGCCGCCCATGGAAGGAGAGGGAGAATTGCTACCGACACGTTGCCGTCGACCAGTCAAGTCTTAGTCAGATCTTTTTGCTCTTAAGATAAAAGCTCAGTATTGAAATAGAGAAGCAAACAGGGTGGACAGTTGGACTCATGGAGCGCGAAAATGACTAGGGCGCCGCTGGTTCCTTTCTATAGTTATTTCATCAGAAATATTGATCTCACGCCAACTACATGGAGGTTGAGGGCGACAGGGAGACGATCAAAAAGACGGAGTGAAGGCAGAGAGGAAGGGAGGGACAGGGAATAAGAAGGGAAAGAGAAGCAGTGAAGAAGAAGAAAAGGGAGAAAGAGAAGGAGAAGGCTTGCTGGATACGGGCTCGAAAGGTTCATAGGGTCGAGGGTATTGAGTGGCGGAGCGATGCTGCGAGTCCCGAGCGATAGGGGGCGTGGGCGTGAGGGTGGGAACGGCGCAAGCAAAGTCGTTCAACAGCAAAGGGGCAGAACATACGGAGCATTTAGAGTGGAAAAGGTCAGGGTAAAGTCTAATAAAGAGTAGGGTAAATTAAAATCATGTAGGGGAAATTAGAGTAAAGTAGACTGAGTTATGGGGCAGGCAGTGCAGGGTGCAGGAGCTGGAAAATTACTCCCAGTAAAATTATTTTGCCGAGGGCGGAGGGGCTGGGAGGGAGGAAGAGATGGAAGGGCTGTGGGCGAGTTGTCCAGTTATGAGGAAGGGAGATGAGGGAATTGGTAGACAACACAAGGAGGACAGAGCGACCGCCAGAAAGGGAAAGATATAGGAGCGAGAACAGGGAACAGTTTGTACCCAAGTGCTGGGATGATGTCAGATGGAATCTCGAAACACACACACACACACACACACACACACACACACACACACACACACACACACACACACACACACACACACACACACACACACACACACACACACACACACACACACACACACACACACACACACACACACACACACACACACACACACACACACACACACATACACACACACACATACACACACACACTCACACACACAAACACACACACACACACACACACACACACACACACACACACACACACACACACACACACACACACACACACACACACACACACACACACACACACACACACACACACACACACACACACACACACACACACACACACACACACACACACACACACACACACACACACACACACACACACACACACACACACACACACACACACTGATGGAGAGGGAGAGGGTAAGAGAGAGAAAGAGAGAAAGAGAGAGAGAGAGAGGGAGGGAGGGAGGGAGAGGGTGATAGGGGGTTCAAATTCATGTATATGAGTACGTGAGCGCGTCTTTGTCTTTGCGTGATAATGACTGTATATGTCTGAGCATGCATGTGCGTGCACCTACGGAAAATTTCATGTGCACATAGGGGAAGCAGAGCTACTAATACACTACGAATACATTGCAATGGTGTATATTTTAAAGAGGATTGCATAATGGTCGAATATGTATGTACTATGCACGTTCGCGCAGCATATTAAAGCTTAATTCGCTTGTCATGAATATAATAATAACTATGGAAAGGAAAATGCTGTGTTTTTTATTATCAAAGTAATTTCTGTTATACGTCCTAGCGGTCCTTGCTAAGAAATTATAGTATGCGATGAAAACAGCTGTTGTACATCACTAAGATGACATGCAACACGTAGATGAAAAGGGAGAAAATAAAGAGCGTAGGTTCGCACTCGGAAAACGGGAATCCACAGAACTAGGAAGCCGTTCCCGTCGGCGCCGAGCATACAAAATATAGGGCGCGGGTAAACCTAAATTATTCGGAAAGGTCACACACCGGATAGGAGTCGGTCTGCAGTGAAGGTCAGTCGCAGGTGGACGTACGGGTCACATGGGAATATTGCTTAGCCTGCAGGTGCTGACGGGAGGTCAACAGAGCCGGATGAAGCGATCAGGCGGTTAAGAAGGATGTAGACTCGGCCGCCCGAAGGAACTGCATGTAGGAGAGGTAACAGGGGATTGCGGACGCATGGGGAATGCTGCTTGCCTGAAGGAGAGAGAGGGCAGGATGGCCAAGAAGCAATGCAAGAACAAGGGAACGAAAAGGAGTAATCATTATCTGAAAACAGGGAACTGTCAATCACATTATGCATGAAGTATGGCACAATAACGAAATCCTTGGTCACAGTTGTCCTTGAATCCAATCTCAGAGATGCCACTTCGCCCTCACTGACCTAACAAAAGCTAAGAATGTGACAGTTTCGTCCATGACTGACATGATGTGGGAAGGTTTGATTTCTCTAGAGAGCCACTAGATTATGTCTGGACCAAGAACTAACCGAAGCGGCCGTGGACGTACCCTGACTTTCAGGTCGACCTGGGCGCTGTACCTGAATTCTTTATTTCCTTCTACCTCTGATTCTTTTTCTAAATACGTCCTCCCTGCTTATGAAAAAATAGATTTAAACTAAATTTGGTTTCATGTACGCCCTTATCTTGAAGCCAGAGATGAACATTCCAATGCTTACAGGACACTAACGTCTGTCCTGAAAGTGAGAGCGACGACAACGCGAGTGCTGTGGCACATGCTGAAGTATGGTGAAGCTGCGAACTGTTTGTCACTGTAACAGACCTACATGTCGATAGACTACGTCTGTAAGTAGGTCAGCGGGACAAAAGTAACGAGATAAGAGCTGCGTATAGTGTATAGTGGGATAAGACTGTAGGAGGAGCAAGCAATATGTGCTGACTCTTTTCCGCATATCGGGTCCTCGCTTAGTGCTGCATGGAGTGTATACAAGGAGCTAAACTAGCTACGTGATGGTGATTGCTGTACATTACTGTAGCTATTTTTGCGATCAGATATACTACGAGTGCTCTTAAAACCACTTGAAAGGGATCCATCTAGAAATACCGAGTCCTGAGAGTGTCGAGAAGTGTTGATGAAACATCGACAGCTTCTCAAGGGTACATAGAGCCTACTAGGACAAGTGTCGACAGCCGCAGCCGGCAATGAGAGGGTTGTTTACGGAGTGTAGCTAAGAGTTCCAGGAGTGCTGGAAGTGTAGCTGGGAGTGGCGAGGCTACAGGCAGGCAGGCTGGCTGGCTGGCGGCCCGACCCCAGCTTGCTTATTGATCCAACGGCCAAGTGGCGGCGGGCGCGAGTGTGTCAGTATGTGGGCGTGTGTGCCTCCCTTCCACATTGTCACCACTTACACCACTTGCACTGTGGGACACCCCAGCCTCGGCACTGCCCTTTTTTAGATTAGGGGCGTATTTAGGCCTCTGCATCTTGTCATCAAGAGCTTTGTTTAGGTATTTGCTACTCCTCTGCGCCATGACTCCATAGAACAATGCGAAGACAAGCATTTCTCCCTCCGCTTTGTTACTTCTTGCACGATGAAATGGCATGTGCAAAGGACTGTCACGGTAACCCAATTCTGAATTCCAGTGGCAGAGCGAGCTGTAAATTCTCGCCTGTTGGCTAGGAAGCGGGGTTGCTTCGTAACACGTCCTTAACTCAGCTCTCGCACGCACCGCCACCTGCCCAGTGGTTGGTCTCGCTACGGGGGCACGTTCGCGACTCTGGCTCTTGCGTGTGTGTGTGTGTGTGTGTGTGTGTGTGTGTGTGTGTGTGTGTGTGTGTGTGTGTGTGTGTGTGTGTGTGTGTGTGTGTGTGTGTGTGTGTGTGTGCAGACAGTGTACTGGTTGTGGTCCCTGCAGGTTACTGAAATTGTTATTGTTGCTGTTCTTTGTTGATATTATTATGATCATTATCTTTATCTTTATTATCATCACCTTCATCAGTGGTTATTTTTATTATTATTATTATTATTATCATCATAATCATCATAGTTTTTTATTATGGTTCTTATCATTATTCATCATCAGCAGCAGCAGCATTAGCAGCAGCGTCAGCATCAATCCACATCAAGACGCCCTCCTCACCAGCTGACCATTTTCTTCCTGCCTCACTTTAGCGAATCGGAGTCTTTCCTCGCCCCGGCCATGCATTTGAGCAGAAACCCGCGAGGCGGTACTCGACTGCCTCCCGTTCACGTCTCGGCCGCCATATTCACCGCGTGTTTACTGGCGTTGGTCGCTGAGATTGTCTAAGTTTCTCCGCCGCCATGACGAGGTCCGAGTGTTAATGCACTGCACCCTTATCTTGACACTGTGCAGGATTACATTGGTTGTGCCACTTGGCTGCCGGTACCAGGCAATGTTATCTGTCGCGCCAGTTTTGTCATATTTTCTCTCTTTTATCCTATTAGTTTGCTATTACGTTTTGCAATGAATTCCATTACACACGTAGATTAGTTTTTTTAAAAAGCGCTCACGATGCTGATATTTCTTATGAAAGCACTCTTAATGTTATTGCGAAATGCATATATACTATATTTGGAATGGCCATTTCAAATTGTATTCTGTCGTTATGCCCGATAAATATGCATATAAAGTAACTTGGGCATTAATGTTTGAAGAAAAAATCTGTACATGAGAAACAGACACACGCGTACGCACGCACACATGTACGCAAGAACGTTTCGTCAATTATCCATTAGGTTGATTAGAAATTTAATTTTAAAAAGAGGGGATCAGTTATTTATTCCATTGATTCATTGTCTGATTTCAGGGAATTTAGTTTTTGATATAGTACTCAAATAAATACGGCAGAAGAAGCGAAAATATACCCGGATTATGCTAATGAAAATGATCAGTATGCCAATGTTAAATGTGATATAAGCAAAACTAGAAAGAAAGAAAAGGAAAACACACAAGTATTACGTATGCAATGATCATATGTATGGTAATTGCAATTGAGCAGAAACCAGGTCAGGATACAAGCTTTTGACATAAAGTTGACCCCCCCCCCCCATTCTGTATGGCAGAGCGCAGGGGCGTGATCGGCAGAGTCTGCAGTAGGGCGTGCCATTGCCTGGGTGCTGGAACGACAAGTGTCCGCAGGGAACAGTAGGGCGTGGAAAGGAGATGACAGTGTGCGAGAAAAGGTAGAGGGAGATAGTCAGATAGACAAAAACTATGTCTCTAACATGTGTCTGAGGTTAGGGGCATGTCAATATATTTTTTTCTTTCTTTATTTATTTATTTTAAAGACAAGAAAAAAAATAAACGTAGCAGCCATATATGAGAAGATCAGAGAGGCTTTAGAAAAGGAAGAGGATTGGAGGAAATTAGGTTGAAATGAGTTTCCACGGTCATAACAGAGGATGGTTAATAGACGCAAAGAAGCAGACTCCATTTCAGGTCTTATTGTAACGACTCGCTGGGTTCCTTTTTGCTGACAAGGGTATAGTTTTGTTTATCAGAATGTATCATTGCAAGGAAATTAAATAGTATTTTGCGTTTTCACACGATTTGTGTAATTATATTGTTCAGTTTGTCGCATTCTGCTGTTCTGCAAACAGATGAAGACAACTTCAGCTAAAATGTAAAATGTAAAGATCTGGTTCTAGGCCCTACGAAAACAGACAAAGTCTGTTTTCGTAGCTAGTCCATTAATAGACTTTCTCTCTCTCTCTCTCTCTCTCTCTCTCTCTCTCTCTCTCTCTCTCTCTCTCTCTCTCTCTCTCTCTCTCTCTCTCTCTCTCTCTCTCTCTTTCTCCTTCTCCTTCTCCTTTCCTCTCCTGAGCTGCTCTCTTTGTCCCTTCTTTTTCTTCTGTATTCGCTTAAATCCAAATTCTGCGAATGTCCATGCAGCCATAAGAGGCGCCGCTGCATAAGCAGCAGGTGAGCGAGAACGGAGTTGCAACAGGAGAAAGAGAGGGCGACAGCATTGCGGTCGAGAGCGCTGCAAGGTTGGCAGGACAGTGGCTTGCAGGCGCATGTTACCAAACTCCCTTGCAAGCAAATTCCCACGCGAGCTCAATGTCCCCACGGCAAGTGTGAACAGAAAAACCGTCCAGAAATGATTTTTTGTGCGCCTGACCGACAACGAGGTGAAGATTGGTCACTTGTAGAGAAGATATATCCTCGGCTTTATTTTTTCGACCTGTTGATGAGCCTATAGTTTATGTTAGAAGTTGAATACGTTTTGTGAAAGGTTTTCAAGCTCTGAAGACTCCCATCGCCGGCCCAGATCAATAGAAGAGTGTGGGTTTACGGCAGCCAAACCGCCCGTCCGTCCGCCCTCACAACTCCCACTGCTTCTGCTGCGTCCATTTCTACTGAAAGTAACTCACTCTCCCGCTTTGAATCTACCACCACCGTCTCGATGCTAATAGCTTCTTCAGGTCCTCTCGTGCCCTAGACTAATCCCGGATCTGCATGATATGGTGCTTATGACCCGTGATGGCTGTAAAAGCTAAGGTCGCCCTTACACTACTAGTTCCCGTGAAATCTCGCAGAGGTTTGAGAATGAATGGGAATGGGGAAAGAGAGGAATGTAAGGGATCTCCCATACCATCATATATATGACTTTTTCAACGCGCCCTCATTAGTAAAGTCTATCCAGTCGAGGACATCCAGTCTAGGTCAGTAGGAAATAATTGGGGAGTTAGTTTCATGTTTTCACGGGTCTACAAAGTGTAATTTCCATTCCCCAAGGAGCTTTGGGGAAATTACTTTCCACCTCCACCTACCACCCTCGTCCGCACCCTCTTCCTCCTCCCACTCCTACTCCTCCTCCTCCCCCTCTCTCTCCTCCTCCTCCTCCTCCTCCTCCTCCTCCTCCTCTTCTTCTTCCTATTCCTCTACCTCCTCCTATTCCTTCTCCTCCTCCTCCTCCTCCTCTGTTCGTCCTCGTGCATCTCCTTTTCCTCTAAGACATATGATACCATCCCCCCTGTCGCCCCCTCCCCCCTCCCCCCCTCGCCTTTCTTTTGCCAACTTCCAGCCTACAAGGCCCTGTTCTCCTCAGCACAGTTGTTCCCTTCCTTAGGACTGGCTTTACCCCCACCCCACCCCACCCCACCCCACCCCTCCCGAAGAGACGAGACCGGAAGAACCTTTTCGACAACTTAAACCTAATCTGGAAAGTTGCAGGGTCGCCCCAAGGAAAACTTTGGATCCTCATTCCTCTCGGTCTCAAGAGTGAGGCTTCATTCTGGGCCGAGGAAGGAGAGCACGGAGGCCGGACGGAGCAAGAAAACTTAGCTGTTGCTATGGAAGAGAGGGAGAGGAAGGAGACATGATAGAGAAACGGGAGGGGCGTTGGGAGGAGAGGAATGAATTGAAGAAGAATAGGGGGAGGTGGAGGGAGAGAGAGATATGGAGGGAGGAAAGAAGGGAAGGAAGGAAGGAAGTAGAGTAGGGGCGGGAAGAGAGAGAGCGAGGGAAAGAAGAAATAGGAAGAACGAAAGAGAAGAGAGAGAGAGAAAAGAGGGAGGGCGAGAGAGGAAAGGAGAGGAGAGGAGAGGAGACCGAGAGAGAGAGAAGATAGAAGAGAGGAGAGAGAGAGAGAGAGAGAGAGAGAGAGAGAGAGAGAGAGAGAGAGAGAGAGAGAGAGAGAGAGAGAGAGAGAGAGAGAGAGAGAAAGAATGAGAGAAGAGAGAGAGAGAGAAAGAATGAGAGAAGAGAGAGAGAGGGAAAGAATGAGAGAGAGAGAGAGAGAGAAAGAATGAGAGAGAGAGAATGAGAGAGAGAGAGAGAGAGAGAGAGAGAGAGAGAGAGAGAGAGAGAGAGAGAGAGAGAGAGAGAGAGAGAGAGAGAGAGAGAGAGAGAGAGAGAGAGAGAGAGAGAGAGAGAGAGAGAGAGAGAGAGAGAGAGAGAGAGGGAGGGAGAGAGAGAGAGAGAGAGAGAAGAGAGAGAGAGAGGGAGAGGGAGAAAGAGAGGGAGAGAGAGAGAGAGAGAGGGAGGGAGAGAGAGAGACTTTTTGACTATGACGAGTTTATTGAGACAAGTGATTACGTACATCTCGTAGCGGATGAGGTAACATAGAGAGAGAGAGAGAGAGAGAGAGAGAGAGAGAGAGAGAGAGAGAGAGAGAGAGTGAGAGAGAGAGAGAGAGAGAGAGAGAGAGAGGGAGGGAGGGAGAGAGAGAGAGAGCGAGAGAGAGAGAGAAGAGAGAGAGAGCGAGAGAGAGAAAGAGAGACATTTCTAGTCCTTTTCAGTGCAAAGGTAGTGCATGGGACATCCCGGGAAGGCTCTTCTGTAACGTCGAACAGTCCTTCATAGCAATCGAATGACGGCAGTTGTACAATCACTCGGTTAAACAGAGTCAATTTACAATTTATATGGCCACATGCGAGACCACGCACACTAACAAAAATAGATTGACTTGACAAATATGTATGTGCGCATGTATGTTTTAGTATGTGGTACTTCTTCTCTCATTAATGTTAATCTATTTTTCCGCCCGAATAGTTTCCCCCATTCCTTTATTTCTGCTTTCTGTTCGCCTATATTTCTCCCTTTTATTAATTATTAAGGGATTGGTCAAAACATCCGGTTGCAAATATTTCCCTGGATAAGATGTCAACACAAATCAATCGTTCTTCATTTCTCTCTCTCTCTCTCTCTCTCTTTCTCTCTCCTTCCCTCCCTCCCTCCCTCCTTCTCTCTCCTTCCCTCCCTCCCTCTCTCCCCCCTCTTTCTCTCTCTCTCTCTCTCTCTCTCTCTCTCTCTCTCTCTCTCTCTCTCTCTCTCCCTCCCTCCCTCCTCCCTCCCTCCCTCCTCCCTCCTTCTCTCTCCCTCCCTCCCTCCCTCTCTCTCCCCCCCTTCTCTCTCTCTCTCTCTCTCTCTCTCTCTCTCTCTCTCTCTCTCTCTCTCTCTCTCTCTCTCTCTCTCTCTCTCTCTCTCCTTCCCCTCCCCCCTCTCTCTCTCTCTCTCTCTCTCTCTCTCTCTCTCTCTCTCTCTCTCTCTCTCTCTCTCTCTCTCTCTCTCTCTCTCTCTCTCTCTCTCTCTCGTCATTTTTATGAATAATACATAACATTAAACCATCAGTAAATAGATAGGTACATCATAAGTTTATGTATTAGACAGTTGGGTAATACGACATTCACGACACTTGGCTTGTCACTCATTACAGTTTCCTCTTTCTGCAGGTACGTAGCATGCGTCAGTCAGTTACTGTGACGGAAGAAGAATGAAAGTAAGTATATAGTAGTATACAAAGAAACATAACCATTGACACGCAGTCACAAACACTGATAACTTTTGTATGAATCAGTAGCAATCGGCTTTTGATATATTATAGGTATTTCCAGATTACTTTTACAGTTCGGTCAAGAGTTTGATCTATCAACTGTCGGATCGCTTGTTTAGAGTCGCCCTCACAGCCGAATTTGTGTTACTATGTAAACTGATCGCAGAAACGTGTTTGGTAAAATCAGAGCAAATTTTAAGCATTGCTAATTTTAAGCTATGTGAATGCGTGTATGCATGTTGCTAGTGATCACAGGCAGGGATGATTATCCGTAATCTGCCCGTTTGATTTCTCAAAAGGATTTTCTGTCGCTGTGTTCGTATACCGATTGTTTGGTTGTCTTGGTCCCCAGTATTCTATCTCTGTTTTTCACATACACTTTTATTGTTGCTTATCTTGTATATCTTATCTTGAAACATAGACTGCAACAACCCAAGCTAACTGAAGTTTCTGTCTTAGTTCTGGCATCCATTCTGTTCTGCGTAGCACGTCTTTGTTCTTTGTTCTCGCAGATGATGAGTCGGCCACGCAATTGCTTGCTGCAAGAGGACATGTTCATTACAAGGCTACCATTCAGAGCACAGCTGTGATGAATTCGTCGGTCCAGTTGTTAGCAGGATGCATGCATCAAGGGCGTTTTGGTGCAAGAAGGATATTGGTGCTCTTAGGCTTATAGGGTAGTTGAGATGCACTTATGGATTTAATACATGTTAGGATGACAGATCATTTTGAAATTTGACGTGAAATTTGACAGTGGATCAGCCAAGCACTACGACAGCACGAAGTAAGTGGTGGCGAGCCATGTGGTGAGCGCGGCCTTGGTGCGGCGTGGTGCGAGATGCTACACCCGAGTCGTGACGGGAGTGCGTCGGCCTAGACAAAACTCGACCTCTCGAGTCGTGACCGGCGCTACACGCGGCCGTTTGTGGTGCGAGGCTTTTCGTCTGCGGTCACAGCGAGAGGGTCGTGATGTGGGGACTGAACTGCGAACGGAAAATAAAGGCTCGCCCATTGTATGACGGAAGGATAGTGTGATTTGAGAGGTTTGGGGGTATGCCCTCAACGGAGTACGGCGAGTTGGGTAGGGTATGGAGGGGGTATGGGTGGGAAGGGCCATGAGGACGGGGGTGGGGGGGGGGGCAGGTAAGGGGTTCACAAGGACGCTGCGCGGGGGTAGAGTCCTCAGCTCCTTGGTTCCTTCACTCTCTCTTCCCTCGTATCCTTTCTCTCCTTATCAGCCTCGTTCTCTCCTTATATTCCTCTCCGGCACCTTCTTTTCGCCCTTGTGTGCATTGAACAGTGAGCGGTGAACCGCCCAGAGAAGTGAGTGTTGTGAGGTTAGATTAAAGGGAAACCAGCAAGGAACAGCCGCCGCCTCGCTCCTCTCAGACCTGGAGCCAATGATCAGCGTGAACCACCTGCCCAGCCGCGACCAGATAAAAGTCGCCTTAGAACATCCCACGAAGGGTGATTGGCCGCTCAGTTGAACGTGGTGACGCCCACACTATCCTTTGGCAACCCTACTCACTCACTCACACCCTTACTTCTTCACTTACTCTTTATTTTTCCTCACTTTTTGACCTCTCTCTCTCTCTCTCTCTCTCTCTCTCTCTCTCTCTCTCTCTCTCTCTCTCTCTCTCTCTCTCTCTCTCTCTCTCTCTCTCTCTTCCTTTCTATTTCTCAGTACCCTTTCCACCTTGACTTTCCAATGCTCATTTTCATACTACTCCGATTGGCCATCATTCGGTGCAGTAGTAATCCTACTGATCGGCAGGAGTCCTAGGAGGAGTGCGGATGAATGGCAGGCGGCCTCGAAGGCTGTGTGGATGGCTGAACGAGCGCAAGTGGTGGATAGGCGAGGGCGGGTCGCGGCCGGGCGTAGAAGTGGATGAAGGAGCCGGTGGGCGTGTTGAGCCACGTCGTCGGCCGTACGCGCTCGCTGCTCGCCACCCATGCGCGCAGGGGAGCCACGTCTGCCTAAAGCTTTTTTCAGGAAGTTACGGTAAAGGACATGGGGCGGGGGGGGGGGGTTATAGGGTAGATTCAGTGAAGGGATTTCGGGCAAGAGTTGGGGGTTTGAAGGACTGGGGGGTTCGGGAAGGAAAGAGGAAAGGGGGTTTGGGGAAACACCAGGTCCTTTGTCATAAGAACAAAGAAATGGGTTAGCAGGACGGTTGCGGTTTTATAATTGTGACTTGCAGAAAAGAATATTATGAATGTATTCGTATCATCGGCATTCATTTATTTAATTATCTGTATTGTTATCGTTATCATCATCACTATTATATTAATATCCGTTATTATTATAATATTGATAATTATTATTATTATTTTTGCTAATTTTTGTTATTATTGTTACCGATCTTGTTTCATTATGGTATTATTTCTGTTATTGTCTTTATTACTGTTATCATATCAACAATATTAAAAACGAAAACATAAGAAAAATACTTATACAATAATGCTAATATTAGCAATGATTGTGATGATGATGATAATAATAATAATGATAACTGTAATGTTATCAATGATAATGATAATGATTATAATAATCATTGTTATGTGGTTCATATTAGTATTGTTAATAATGATAATGCTCATAATAATGACAACACTAATAATGATAAAAATATTAATGAAATGATAACAATTATTAGTTGTCTTAATCACAATTACTATTATCATAAGGATTAGTAAAGTATTCTCTATGTCATTACCATTATGATTATCATCTTTATTATTCTTGTACTTGTTCTTGACATGTTCACTTGTATATATGGGTATCATTCAGTCATAGTTTGAGCAAATAGTAAGTTTTAGTTACATGAGTGTATCAAAGGTACAATACTGAAAGCAAGACATAGGAGTGGCGTCCAGTAGCCTTATCTAGCGCTTGTGTGACGTCACCGCTGGCCTTACCTGCCTCATGCACGATGATACATAATCCGTCAAGATTGTCAACAGGAAAGTCGACAAGTCTGTACGCACAGTTTTTGCTCCATTTTTATTTGCCAGGCATATTTCTCCACTGCATTATCTAGTGAACAACGGTAAAGGGTAGTGTTGCGTCAGTGATTTCCGTAGCTTCTGATTTCATAAGAAATTTATTTTAATTACTTTTCAGTTCAGCTTGACGTCAAGATTTAACTTTAAATTCCCATCCATCAACCTGGCGAGCATTGCACACAGTAGGATATCCATATATATGATATGCATCAGTATAAGAAAGAAAATAACATGCATCTAGCAAGAGCGTTATCAAAGTGGGAACTTTCATCGAACAAAATGAAGCAAAGTCTTTCTTTCACTCTACCTTTGGTTGGAGCTGCAGAATAGGTGCTTGTCAAAGAATGCCGGTGCTGTTGCGTGGAGTCAGGCTAACTAAAGCTCAGGGTAAAGGTGACACGAAAGGTATGCATTTTTGGCTGTAATAAAAAGAGGCAGCCAGATAAGTTACAACCAGTCAGACGCTGCGTGAGGTTGCGGTCCATTTCACAAGTAGAGCACATAAAAGTGTGCAACAGATCCAGTACCCGGACAACCCCCAGTTTGCGTACAGGAGGGTGACAAGGATGCATGCTGTAGTCAATGAGGATGTACTCTAAACCGGTACAGGACGACCTGCGTTGGCATTTCCTACCCAAGTTTGAATCGACGCGTCTGAAGGCGGACGGGGTGACAACCCCCGTAATATTTAACCCCAGGATTGATTCAGCGACGCTGTGCTGGGGGCTGTTTGTGCGTGATCTTGCATGTGGTCCAGGTCATGCACGCGACGGGGACGGGTAGGGGAGTAGAGAGACAAGGCTGATCTTAGAGAAAGAAAACAACAGCTAGTTATCTGTGTTCATGCTAAACGGGATTCTTTTTATGCGTCCCTTTGGTGCATGCAATCCTTCGTTCACACATTCCTTAGGCCATGCGACTTCCCGTCAGACTGCAACATAGAGGACCAACTCATTCACACTTTGAGAAAAATAAACTTTATTATACAAATACTAGACAGGTAAAGATTGCATCAAAATAGCATAAAAAATTGAGTTCCTAACAAGGAAATATAGTGGTAGCGACATCCTATCCCGGCAGGATGCCTGATTTATTTTATTGGCATAGGAGGGCTCTATCTATCTTTCTTTATTTCTATCTCTATCTGTCTATCTATTTATCTGTCTCGCTCCTCTGTCATATTTTTTCCACGAAGTGCCCTCAGAAGAGGATGCGAGTGGGTGAGTCAGGTTGCATTCCGGGAAGAAAGTGAGTGAGTGGACGGCATACCCCGGGGCGCGGCGCGAGTACCCAGCCTGCTTTTGCAAGTATGCCAAGGCCGGGTCGTGCAACGCTGCAGACAGTCTGCAAGGCGTGTGAGTTAGTGAAAGGAGAGAGAAGGGGCGGGGAGGGAAGGGAAGGGGCAACTGTTGCTGAGATCTCGAGGGCAATTTCCCTTTTTTCCCTTGCACGACGGAGCGGTTGGTGCGTGACTTTGGATTCCATTTCCTGTTTTGAGGGATTTCACATTTTGTTTAGCTTGGGACGTGCTTGTTTATGTAAATATTGGCTTTTGATATTGTGCATTTTGTTTTCGTGTTTCTGAAAATGTGTGTTTGTGTAATTGTTCAATGCGTGTTTGTATATGTGTAGCTGTACGTGTGTATGTATGTGTATATATATATATATATATATATATATATATATATATATATATATATATATAAATATATATATATATATATAAATATATATAT
>BOPN01002699.1:141011-153784 GCA_017312705.2 Penaeus japonicus | reverse complement strand
CACACACACACACACACACACACACACACACACACACACACACACACACACACACACACACACACACACACACACACACACACACACACACACACAATTATGTTTGTGTATGTATGTATGTATATGTACGTGTATATATGGTAAGAGAGAGAATATCAGATATATTTGTAAATGAATATAAATACTTCTACGTTTTCCGCCCCCCCCCCCCCTACTGCACCGAAGATAGCGCTGCGCTCTGGCCTGTATTCACACGGAGAAAAAAGTATTGATTGCAGATACACATTATTCATCCAAGTTCGGGTCCCGCTGCAAAACAACGCGTCCACCTTCTGGAGAAGCCAAACTCCTGAATGGGAGTTGTGTGAAGGGTCGAGGGAGTGATGAGGGAGTGACGGTTATTTCGTGGAATTTCGCTGGATCTGTCTGTAATAAGTTGGATTTCACTGACGGGCTTAAAAGTGACATCACTTCTAAATCGCTAATGATGATAGTAACATTACAGACTATGATGTAGATGTTTTGACGTACGTATTGACTCAGAATGTAAATCTCAAATTTTAATTTTTCTTCTCTTAAGATTTGTTATTGGGCGTGGAAACAGGAAGCGATATGGAATGATGACGCGAATAGTTATATGTAGTAGACTAACACGGATAAAACGATGTCACCCTTCATAATTGCGACGGATGAATACCCCTTCCTCTACACCCCCCCCCCCCCTCCCTTCCTCCATCTCTGTCTTCCTAGCTTGCCTTTTTAGGTAAGCGTAATTATCTGCCACCCAGAAAACCGGCTGTCAAATTACTTTTAATAACCGGCCGCGGCAAGCACGCCGGGCCTGAGTGTCAGCGTTCAGGACACTCGTCAGAGTGATACGTCAACTTTTCCAGCCGAGTAACGCCGTTCCGCTGACTAGGCACAAGGCCGGAGCGTTCTCCTCCTCCTTCTCCTCCTCCTCTCCCCCGTCTCTCTCACTCCCTCAACCCTTCTCGCTCCGCTTCTTCTTATCACTTCTCTCTTCTGCTTCCTCTCGTTTTCGTTCGTGGAGAAATAAGGAAAATTAGAATGATTATGAGGCAGTTTCCCGGCCGTAGTCAAGATAACGCGAGGGTAACTTTGGATAGAAATTCTGTCAACTCCAGGCACGAACGAACGTAGCTGCTCTAAAACATTCGTGTCTGTAGCCATCCCATCTGCATAAACGCGTGCTTAACTGCACACACTGACAAACCAAGAAAGAGAAGAGCAACAGTGAGCGTAACGAATGTATTTCTACACCCAAAGGCCAAGCTACCGTGATGTGCGACAGGATGCGATAGGCCTATGGAAATAAATGATCGCGCCAGGAAGAATCTTACTTATGAAATCACGAGCTGCTCTTCGTTCCCTGTTTCTCTTTAATGTATAGAGACATACAGATAAACAAGGAGACTAAAGCAGCCGAAAAGAGGGAAAGATGAGAAGAGCATCGATAGGTGGAGTTTAATTCAGTAAGAGTTGCGGATACAGGATTCCCCGAACCCTACGCAATGTGGCGCAGCTTTTGTTTTCAGCTCTTCGGAGCTGTAGGGAGAGGGCCGAGCTAGCGTTCCCACGAAGCACCGTCGAGCAGCAGAGGCGAAAGAACCAAACCATGTAGGACTCCCGCCTGGGGGATCCCGACTGCACCTGCTACAAGCGACTGATCGCCCGAGGATGCCAGTCTGCTCCTTCGGCGCCCGGAATCACCTATGGCTCATGGAGGACCTCTTCCTGTGCGCGCGTGTATGCGTCAAGTGTACATATATACACATATATATATATATATATATATATATATATATATATATATATATATATATGTATGTATGTATATATATATATACATATTTATATATGTGCACATATATATATATATACATATATATATATGTATATATATGTATGTATATATATACATACATATATATGTATATATATATATATACATACATATATATGTATATATATATATATATACATACGTCTATATATACTTACATATATAAATACATATATATGTATGTATGTATATATATATATATATATACATATATCTCTGTGTGTGTGTATGTATTTATGTTTATATGTATATATATGTATATGTATATGTATGTATGTATGTATATATATATATATATATATATATATATAGAGAGAGAGAGAGAGAGAGAGAGAGAAATATATATATATATATATATATATATATATATATATATATGTGTGTGTGTGTGTGTGTGTGTGTGTGTGTGTGTGTGTGTGTGTGTGTATGTGTTTGTGTATGTATGTATATGTGTATGTGTATATATGTATGTATATGTATATATGTATATATATATATATATATATATATATATATATATATATGTGTGTGTGTGTGTGTGTGTGTGTGTGTATTGACATGGATGTAAGTACTGATATATATCTAAAGGTGTTGATATTGTTTTTTGTGTGATTTCCTTAGTAAAATAGTATTTCGTTTATTTTTTCAGGTATGTAACGTGAACTTGGCTGTGTGAGGAAGCAGGTACTGTAAGTATACGCTCGTACAATACATATTTTTTTTATACAATGCATGTTGTGTAATCATTCAAGAGATTCAGGAGGGATTAATTTACTGTTCAAGTATTTAAAGATTAGATGTGTGTGTTTGTGTATGTGTGAGTTTTAAACATTTATTGATATGTATTTTTTGTATCAAGGTAGGGACATGAATAAGTCTGGAGGTTTAGCAGTCGACATGTGTGCTCACGCGCGGTGATGACTGCGAACACAACTATTATATTGAAACAAGGGATTGGCCATTAAAGCAACCATTAATCAATAATTGGTATTTGAACAGCCTTCAGCCCGGCGTGAGAAGATATTGTCGACTCATTATAACTGACCGTTGAGCCCCAGAGGGAAGGGGGAGGGCGGGTGCCTACATATTTGTGATCTGGAAGTTTCGCTTTTAACAGAAATGTATGAAAGTGAGAAACGTAAAGCTTTAAATACACTGAAATATTCATTTAAAGAAAGATACGAAAATTCCGTAATCAGTCCACGCTTCATCGTATTGACTTGATAGAATAGTCCGATAACCTCAATGGTAGATGACTAGTTTTCGCGGAAAACACCTTTAAAAAGTCAAGAAGTGTGGGTGGGTGGAAGGCTTTTCGGCATAGAAACAAGAGAGCGGCAAAAGTAAGAAAACAAACGAGCAACATGATAAAGAAGGTGCAACTGCAGCCGAGGGTTTCTTTCTCGGCGAACGGAAAATCGCAATTGATGCTTTGAGATGGTTCCTTTAAACAAGACATTACCATAAATAGAACGTCGGCAGGACGAGGAGGTGGGCGAATGAAAGGGCGTATGAGAAAGACGAGAGAATACAAGAGGAAGAGGACAGAGTGGGCGAAAATAGGGAGAGAAATAGCAGACGACCTAATGGGAGAGCAAGGCATCTCGAGTGCACTGTTCACAAAAATGGTGTCGTGAAGGTGAGAACAGGAGAACGTGAGGTCGAGGCTCCGCGGGCACCGAGCACGGAGCTGTACCAGATCGATGGCTCGGAGGCTGCTCGCTCTCGCTGCGTCAGTCCTTGCACGCCCTCGGAAAGCATTGCGCTGCCCGCCCGCACGGCTGCCGGCGTGAGTTTGCAAGGCTTTTCTTTATTTTACTGTTTTTTTATCTCTTATTTGCAGTGAATGATTACTGTCGGAAGAAAATAAAATAATAGATTTTAGTTATACTGACCCAGATGAGGGATATGTCCATAGTAAGGCAGACGAAAGGGAAACGAGAGAATTTAAAGAAAAAAAATGGTTTGCTATGGTAGATATTGATAGATAGAGAGAGGGAAATGGGTACAAATGGAGAGAAGAGTGAAAATAATAGAATGAAATGTGTGTATATATATGATTTAGGTAAGAGTGCCCAAAGAAGCCAGCGGCCGAGTCAATATAATGCCAAAGTGTCTTCCCTGCAAAAGATGAGCAGCTGTTTGAGTCATCGCGCACACCCAAAGCTCGGGGGCAAAATGGCAGTCAGACGAAGGAAAGCGATCCGAGGCAAAGTGGTCATGGCTGGAGGGCCGGACGCCGTTCGGGGGAGAATTTGGCTCCCTGAAGAGAGTTGTTCCAGGGGAAATGGCTCGCTGGCTCGCCGAGATGAGTAAGTCGGGGAGTGCCATGGTGTCTGAGAGGAAAGGGGCTCTTTTCCCCGGCTCTGTGGAATGCAGAGGTGGATATTAGTTTTTAGGATAGAAATAGATAAGGGAATTACTGATGGAGTAAGCCGTGTGGTGACCGGTGACGCCTCTTATTTATTATTCCTCTCTTACCCTCTCTATCGACCTATCTATCTATCTCTATCTCACTTTCTTTCTCTCTTTTTCTCTCTTTCCTCTCTCTCTCTCTTTCAAATTTTGCTTCAGTTGCACTTATAGTCAGTTTCTGGTATAAATGCATTGGATGAAACGTGAAAACATTTACGTGAGCTCCCTTTGCACGCACGCAAATCCTGTTTGTGTCTGTCAGCAGTCAAGCAAGTCATCCGTTATGAAAGCTAGGTCTTATGCCGTGTTTAGCGTCTTTGTCTCGCTAAGACTCGCTCTTGGGCTTCTCTCTTTTCATCCTGTCTCTTCCTGACCTCGTTCTCCCATCGCACAGGCTCTCCCTCCCTCACCTCTCCCTTTCTCTCGCTCTCGCTCTCTCTCTCTCTGTCTCTCTCTCTCTCTCTCTCTCTCTCTCTCTCTCTCTCTCTCTCTGATAATAATAATAGCAACAATACAAGTATAATAATGATGATGATGATAATGATAATGTAGTGATAATAATGATGATGATAAAGATAATAATAATAATAATAATAATAACAATAATAATAATAATAATAATAATAATAATAATAACAACAACAATAACATAAAAAACAACAACTCCCATCCACCTTCCTCAAGACAATGAACCCTAAAGACACAAACTAAGAGAACTTACTTGCACAGCGACCTCATTATCTTCAACATTAAGAATCTTCGCTGCCTTAACAATGGGTATCTTCGCAACCTCTTTATAGGCTGCGACCACAGAGTCAACCATCTGGAATTAACAGCTTTGTTAGAATAATATTGGAAGTGTTCAGGGAAAATAGTAAGTTGTAGAAATTGTAGTTCTATAGGTGTCAATATATGTGGAACATATTTTGGCAAATTAGAAACAAATATAAATATACATTTATATGTATAAAGCAAACTAACTAACTGACAGACACACACACACACACACACACACACACACACACACACACACACACACACACACACACACACACACACACACACACACACACACACACACACAATATTATATATATATATATATATATATATATATATATATATATATATATATATATAGTATATATATATATATATATGTATATATATATATATATATATATATATATATATATATATATATATTTATATATATATATATTATATAGATATATATTATATATATATATATATATATATTTATATATATTTATATATATATATGCACAGCTTCTCTCTCTCACCTGCCTCCTCCCTCTTTCCTTCCCTTTCCTCCTCTCCTCCTGTGTCCTCCGCTGACTCTCCCCACCCTCATGCTCCTCCCATTCCTCCTTCCTCCTCCTCCTCCTCCTTCTCCTTCTTCTTCTTCCTCATCTTCCCCCCCCCCTTCCTCCCCCTCCTCCTCCTCCTTCCTCATCTTCCTCCTCCTCCTCCTCCTCCTCCTCTTTCTCCTCCTCCTTCCTCATCTTCCTCCCCCTTCCTACTCCTTCTCCTCCTCCTCCCCTCTCCACACCCGGATTTCCCCTCGGACTCTGCAACACATCCTCCCACCAGCGGTCGCTGCCGCGGATCAAACCGAATTACACCAAGGTTGGCTCGGCTTGTGTTGGGGCGAGCTCACGCTTCAAGCGCCGCGCCGGCTCCATCTCCAGCTCCATTTCCTGCGCCGTTCTTAGTGCTGCTCTTCCTCCCTCTATTTCGAGTTTACCTTTCTTTTTCTTCATGTTGTCATAAGACCTTTCTTTCTCTTCGTGTTGTCATATTGCTCTTCCCTTTCTTCTTATTGCCATAATGCTCTTGCCTTTGCTGAGCTGTTTATTTAGTTTCCCACGGAGTCCCCAGTTTCTTACATCTCCGTTCTCGTCCTCGTATTGTCTTGGAAGTGTCCATTGTAACCGCCTTCATAGTAATTATCAATATGACCATAATCTCCCGCCCCTCCCACGCCCTCCTCTTCCATCTTCTCCTATCCTCTCCCTCTTTTTCCTTTCCCTCCAGCCTCGCTTCCATTCCTCGACGGTCCAGGGTTTGTCCTCCTCCTCACTCTCCTTCTCTCCGTCACGGCACAGGAATTCTGCCTGTTGTTCCTTTTGTGTTAGGTTCAGTCTTTGGGTGCACTAGATTTGGGCGTAGGAGGGGTCTTGTGTATATGCGAGTGTGTGTGTGTGTGTGTGTGTGTGTGTGTGTGTGTGTGTGTGTGTGTGTGTGTGTGTGTGTGTGTGTGTGTCTGTCTGTCTGTGTGCGTCTGCGTGTGTGTGTGTTTAAAAGTAGATCTGACTCTGTGAATACGTATGTAGGTGTCGATATACTTCTATACATTGTGTGCAGAAAGGACATGCCAAGGAGAGAAAGGGATGGACAGCTGGGTTTTGCTTCTGCAACGCATGGTGGTTCTTGAAGGTCACTGCAATTCGACTCTCTGAAAGTGTGGTATGTTGTTTTGTACATGTGCTTGTCGGTGTGTTAACATGGGGACGCAAACTGGTATATCCAATTTCATATACACAGACGCACATGAGCTCCTATTTGTTTTTTGGTTGCATTGCTAATGAAACTAAACGTACATAGGAAATATACTTATATGTCTTGTTCTCTACACACACACACGCACACACACACACACACACACACACACACACACACACACACACACACACACACACACACACACACACACACACACACACACACACACACACACACACACACACACACACACACACACACACACACACACACACACACACTGAGGGAGCGAAGAGAAGAGAGGAGAGGATGATGGAGAGAAAAAGACAGACAGACAGACAGACAGTTACGTTATCAGAGAAAGAGACGGCTGGTGAGAGCCGCCACGTGATAACCGCACAGGTAGAGAGACAGGTAGACAGGGACGGCGGCCATGTGTGGGTAAGGAGAACCAGCCACACAGTAAAGCGGTCCGTTTGTCAAACCTCACAATACCAGCCCTGAATTTCCCCCTGGTATTAATGGTGTTTACCTCTCGCGGAGGACTTACCCCGCCCCCCCTCTCCCCCTCCCCTTTTTGTGTTATTGGCCTTTTCTCCTTCCTCAGCTGGCGGTAGTATCCTTGGCGTCTCTCTTTCACTCACTCGTTCCTTAAGCTCTCCTTGCCGGTTGCCTACTTCCTTGAACAAGCAGTTTTGTGTTCAGTTGCAATTTCTCAGTCAACGATGAAGAGACTGAGAAAGAAAGAAGGGAGAGAAAAATCCCCCCCCCCCCCTCTCTCTCTCTCTCTCTCTCTCTCTCTCTCTCTCTCTCTCTCTCTCTCTCTCTCTCTCTCTCTCTCTCGCTCTCTCTCTCTCTCGCTCTCTCGCTCTCTCGTTCTCTCACTCTCGCTATCTCTCTCTTCCTCTCTATCCATTTCTCGCTCGCCTGCTCGCTCTCGTTCTCTTTAGCTTTCCCCTCTGCCCTTTCTACTTCCCTCATCCCCCTCCCTAGCTCACATCCCTGTTGTTCTGTCCCCTTTAAATGTCTATCTGTGACACCGCCCTGTAGACCTGCACAGCATCCTAACTCATCATATGGGATGTACGTGTTTACTCCTGTGCATTCTTATTCCATCTTTGTCTTTCAAATTCCAGAAAATTGTCCCCATACAGTCTTTTATGGTTCCCCACGTTTTCATTTCCTATAACCTTTGAGTTACCTCTCTCAGTCATGATTCTTTATTTCTCCGCTCTTTTCTCTCTCTTGCTCGTCGCGAATCGTGCTGTTCCCACACAGGTTGCGACGTCGGGAGGGAAGGAGGAAGAAATGGAGTGGTGGAAGGAGGAGTGCGGTGGAGGAAGAGGAGAAGAAGGAATATAGTAAAGGGAGGAGGGGAGGAAGAATAGTAATAGGGGAGCGGGTTGGGGAAGAGAAGAAAATAGAGTAAGAAAAGAAGGAAGAGAAGGAGGAGGCCTGGAGGGAAGTAGAAAATTAGTAAGAGGAGGAAAGGGAGCAGTAGGAGGAGGGGGAGCAAGAAAGGGTGGAGGAGGGGAAGGCGCAATGAATCTCGACGGTGCTGTCCCAAGAACCCAGCATTGTCACGACGTTTCTATGCCGGAGAACATTAAGCTAAAGATTAAGTGTAGATGAGAGCGTAAATCTCACAGGCAAAAGGTCTTGGTATTTCGGCCCGCTCTTAATGAAGATGCGAGAGAGTCTTCGCTATAATTAGGGTCCGGACGCTTTAATTCGCTTTGCCGTTAGTCAACCGCAATTGGGGGAGGGGGGGTCGAAGGAGGGAGAGCGTGTTTCTAATCGCAGTTCAGGTTAGATACGGGAATGAAGACACTAAAAACTTTGTAAAATTTTGATTATTGTGCTACTGTTGATGCTAGTGGTATGGTGATAATTATGATGATGATGATAATAATAATGATGATATCATAATAATGGTAACACTCTTGGTTTTATTATTAATAATACTAATGAAAACAATAGTAAGTACCTTTAACCAGCCAGCTCCGGAGAAAAAGGTCTGAGACCGCGGGGACGGCAGAAAGGCTACAGTGACTTTGAGAAATTCAGACGAAGCTTTCCTCCTCCCGCTTGTCTTCCTCCTTCGTGACGTGACAACCCCGCCACAGGGGATCATGGAGATGTGTGCGTGCGTGCCCTGGAGATGGAACCGCGGGCGCTGAAGGTTCTTCTAGGCAGGTTCTCACGCACTCTCATGCCACAAACTCTCTTGTCGATGCGCTTAGTGCACGCTGATGCCAAACACCTCATAATTATGCCACAAACCACACGTTTGCCGCAGTCCTGGTCCTGCAATTCCAACGCGTAAAGGCCGGAACAGTGGCTTGGCTTAGTAAGACTGTGATGAAAGAGTGGAGGGTCGGCCGCGTCCCTCCCTTCCATGCCGAGAAGGCTGCTCAGAAGAGCTCGTGGTTGCAGGGCACTTCAGCGACTGGCAAGAGCAAAGTCTAGCTCTTTCTGCGTCTTGCACTCCTGTGGATGAATTTCTAGACACTGAAAGATACTTTAAAAAGCGAGACTTTCAAATTACTTCAGTTCAATTGCCCGGCCTGACGGGCGTCCGTGATGGATGACACAGTACCTGATCACCTTTTCATTCGTTCTTTTGTCTATGACTCTCAGGATTTGTTCCTCGTAGTAAAGGTGAGGTTAGGGCCAGTTCAGTTAAAAAATATGTAAGATATAACCTGGCCAGAAAGAATGTTGTTCTCCTCCTCCCCCCCTCTCTCTCTCCCTCCCTCCCTCCCTCTCCATTTTATTGTCCTTTTCTCTTTTCACTCATATTTTTTTCTTCAAGTCAACTTTAGCGTTTTCATTCTAAAATGGGGATGGGTATGCAGAGGGTATATTGGTAGAATGGGGACCAAGGGATAGGGGAGGGGATAGTAGGGGGTAAAGGCAATGGAGGTGAAAGTTAAGGGGATGCAGAGGATGGGGGATGGATGGGGTGCAGAGGATGAGTGGGGGAGGGGCGAAAGCGAGTAGCAGAGGATAGAAGGAAGAGAGTGGAGATGGTGTCGAGGATGAACAGAGGGTAGAGGGAGTGCTGAGGAAGGGGCGAGGATGGAGGGGGTGCCGAGGGTGAGGGGAGAACGGAGGGGTGCCGAGGGTGAGGGGAGAACGGAGGGGTGCCGAGGGTGAGGGGAGAACGGAGGGGTGTCGAGGGTGAGGGGAGAACGGAGGGGTGCCGAGGGTGAGGGGAGAACGGAGGGGTGCCGAGGGTGAGGGGAGAACGGAGGGGTGCCGAGGGTGAGGGGAGAACGGAGGGGTGCCGAGGGTGAGGGGAGAACGGAGGGGTGCCGAGGGTGAGGGGAGAACGGAGGGGTGTCGAGGGTGAGGGGAGAAGGAGGTAGTGCGTAGGACGGGGAGAGAATAGAGGGGCGCAGCAGATGGAATGAGGCCGCGGGATCACCACAAGAACCATTAGCCCCACACTCTCATCCTGTGGCGTGGATGGCTGCTTGATTTCCCTCATTAGGGATTTAATTATTCTCTCAGGTTAATTGATTATTCGGCTAAGCTTGTGTCCAGATGGACGCGAGGGGCGGTGAGCGAACGTCCGCGTGAGCAGGCAAAGGCTTAGACGGTCGGGGATTTGGGCGATATTAGAGTGGGAATGAATGCGCCTCTCCTTCTACTTCTGCGCCTCTCCTTACGAGTGACTTTCTTGTCGTTTCTATTTTATGTGTACACATACAGACACGCACACACATAATACATACACACGAATATATACACACTGCGCACATATGATTTTACATATAGAATATACACTGAAATATTAGCCTAAGGGTGATGTTTTTGAAGGAAAGAAAAAAAATGAATCAGTCCTCACGATGGTAGTCTACATAATACTATCATGTACTGCATAAATCAGCCTTCGGGTTTTCCCTTTTGGCTTCTTCCCCCGATATGCATAAAGATAAACCTTAAGTGAACCTCCGTATGCCTGTACTGCAACATTCTGCCTCTATATCCTTATTGTTTATTCACAATAAGGATACGTATTTATGTGTACTTGTCTTAGAATTTCCTCATTCTTATTTTGTTTTTCTTTTTTTAACACCTCCATCCTCTGCCTTTTGTCTGTCTTCGTCTTCCTTCTCCATCCCTTTCAACTAGGCTCATCATTTCCAACTCCGCCTCTCCTCTTTTATCTGTTCTTCCTCAACTCCACCGCCCATTCTTTCACTCGCCGCCGTTAGGGTTGGCGCAGTGCACTCAGATATCCGTGAGATACAACACAAAGGGTGTTGGCCTTGTCATTTCTTGACCCGAGAGACTGCGCGAGAGCTATGACAATGCGATGTGAGGGACAGGAATTAATGAAAACAAAGAGAAAATATATATGAGAGAGAGAGAGAGAGAGAGAGAGAGAGAGAGAGAGAGAGAGAGAGTGAGTGAGTTGGGAGGGCGAGGCAGAGAGAGCTCTTGAGAAATGGATTACGAGGAAAATAAGAAACACAGAACTTTTAAACATGATAATGTTTTATGCGTGATGGGTGTGAATGTTGCAGTCGCACCCTATTTCGAGGGTTTATAGGTAAATTCGCCCTTATAGACACTTGCCCAGACAGCCGCAGGGAACCCAGAGCAAGCGCAGGTGTGCATTTTGTATAGGGAGGACGTTAGATGATAGAAAACAAGTGTGCTTGATTGAGAATTCGAATATGAAAGTGGAAAAATATCAGTGTGTAGGCGGAACAGTGGTCGGATATGCAAGTGAGAAATGAAGCACGTGAGTCGAGTATACGTGTGAGTAAAACCCAGGTTCCACTACCCACTCAGCCCTGACCCTTGAGCTACTTCCGGCCGCCCAGCCTCCCATTTTGGTTACATTACAATTACACTCTGTCGGGCTTAGTACGTCTAGGCTGGGTTATGTTGTAACTTTATCATAATGTGCCCACGAAAAAATAGCAGGAACTTCTTGTTCCCAGATAGCGTTCCTAGGCCTAGCCAAATGGTTGATAATCCGACCTAAGTCTGAGCTTACAGTCAGATAATGCTAGTGGAACCACGCTTAACAGTGGAATTGCCAGTGAAATGTGTTAACGCAATGATGGGAGACAAAGGCTAGTGATATGTTTTGAGAAGGAACATAAGGGTGAACTATTATAGGTGTGGTGAGGGAGATGTAGTGAATATGACGGTTGATATTTTTTCCTCTTTCTTTTTTAAATGTGATGTGGTTGTATGTACAATTTGGTTCTGTAGGCATTTGTAATTTACATTTTAGCACACTCGTAACTTTGACAACTATATGGTAGCAATACGCTGTTCCCCTTAAAATGGTAAGCGTGAGATGGCATTCTGGAACGGCCATTATCACGTGGAGATCTTAGAAGACGCGAGGCTGGGTATGGTAGGGAGGGGGGTTATCTCGCTCTAGTTACCCCCGGGGGACCATAACGTAAGAGGGCTCACCATGGGTGGAGGCTAAGGTCAGGGGTGCTCCACGCCTGCCGCAAGTCTGCCCGTCTTTTCATCTGTGGTAAACAGCATTTTTTTTTTTCTTTCTTTTTTAAGTTTTGCGTTATCACATTGTTTTCATGTTTTCTAAATATATCAGTATCTACAACAAGGGCGGTAAGTAGTATGCGTGATTAGAAATAAATTCGCCAACGGCTATTCACAATGAATTACTGAGGACTGGATTTGATAAAACAAGAGTACAGGTGGACAGCAACAAATTTGTAATGATAACTCTGATATATCTACTTCTGCTGGGATATGTAAAGACAGCCAACATTTGAGTATGTAAAGATATATCACCTTATTGGCAGACGTACAGAATGCTAATAGTGTTTCTGTTTATGGAGTTCTAATATAAGTGTATGAATGCGTCAGCAAGGTTCTCGCTTTCGTTGTTACTTGGGTTGAACATGTATGAAATTCCGTGGCGTCAGGTGCCGGTATGCCGCCTTCCAGTTGTCAGGGAGGAAGACCA
>BOPN01002699.1:133511-136011 GCA_017312705.2 Penaeus japonicus | reverse complement strand
CTCACTTATTTCATAACAACGTAATTTCGATTAAGGGACTGGAGGTACATCGTACAGAAGACGGTAACATTACTTGTTTCAGTTAACGGAATTGTGATTTCTAACAGATGGGGGGAAAAGTTTACGGAAAGGAAAAATGTCAGTACAACTGATAGTAATGATAACAGCAGTAACAAAGTTTTCCGCGGTCGAACGAGTGAAAAACAGTTATAAATAACGCGACCTGGGAGAAAGGCGAGAGAGGGACGATACAGAGGGAAAAGGACTTGATTCCATTCGGAGTTCCTGTAATCATGGCTCGTCTGGCCTATTCATTGAGAACATCGGCCGGGACCTGTCAATAGGCCTACAGGACACGCTCACTGCATACTAATACGACCCTTTTGTTGCCCGCATGTAGAGGTTGTTTTTTCTGCCGCTTCCCTCCTCGGCGCGCCCCGCTGGCAGTTTTATGCATTTAAATATCGGTTTAGCATTTCCGATTACTTCTTTTCCCCCAGTTTGATCGGGTTTTCTGCGTGGTGGCACGTGCGCTATGTATGTGTGTATGTGTTTGTGTTTGTGGGTGGGTGGATGAGTGGTTATGTGTGTGTGGGTGTAGGTGTGGGTGGATGAGTGGTTATGTGTGTGTGTGGGTGGATGAGTGGTTGTGTGTGTGGGGGTGGGTGGGTGGGTGGATGAGTGGTTATGTGTGTTGGGTGTGCAGGGGGGGTGGTGCACGGATTAATTCGACATGAATATATTATTGTATATATATATATATATATATATATATATATATATATATATATATATATATATATATATATATATATATATATATATATATATATATATATGTATATGTATATGTATATATATTGACCATTATATTCTCGTCTCGATAGGTTTGTGAGACGTGACCGAGGTTGCAGTTGTCTGCCTTTCTCTGTATATCATCTTATAGGGTACAGTCACGCTTAACTGCTATACTTACTTTCATTCGTACTACGCATGAGTGACGTTGTTCTACAAAACGTAAGCTAATTGTTTGCAGTTACGTATGAAGGCTATTTCTTTATTTTTGTGTTTATTTGCTGTATATCTAAATACATATAAATGTCTCATATTCAGTTGCTCACACTTGTCTTATTATGTCTAATTTACTGCTGGACAATTTTCATTAGAGGTTAAACGAACCCAACAGAACGTTCGCCGGTGCGCTCGCGGGAACAGAGACACAAAACCATTGCGTCTGTGAGGCGAGGGAGCCGCCGAAACACTTGGAAAACACGTCCATTTCACCTTTCACTTTTTGTTTATTTGGTTTTCTTCGCATCATTCTTTATCTTTATTTATTTTTGTGGGCCTAGGAGATGGGCGGCGGCGGACCGTCTGCCGGTTACTTTGACGAGACCTTTCTTGCAAGAGCGCCCGGGAGGTGCAGAATCCACATGGTGTGCCGTCGGAAGGATCTTGGTAGATGAGGGTGGGGTGGTGTAGGAACAGTGTCGTTGGACAAAAGGAGGTCTTATGTAACAGCGTGGTGAATGGGCACTGCGACAATGAGAGGGAGGGAACTGGTCCTGGGGGAAAGGGAGAAGGAGAATAGCAGGATAGTATGAAAGAGGTGTCGTACCTCAGAGTACAGTTCTTCAGGTAAATGCAGTATAGTGTAGATGTCCTGAAACAAGGGTAAGATAGACGTTGACCTATGACAATGGAATAGTGTTGGCATAAGATGTCTTAGGATGCTGGCAAGTAGTGATTCGAACGAGATTAGACGATTGATCATGAACAAGAATTGCCAAACTCTCTCTCATTCTCTACATCTCTGTCTATCTCTATATCTATCTACATCACTCGCTAGCTTGCTTGCTCTCTATCAGTCTTTTTCTCTGTTTTTTTTTCGACTTTACGTGTTCTTTCTTTCTGTCGTCTGCGTTAGACTGATACTCTAACAAATGAATACATTCAATAATGTAACATACAAAGCGATTAGATAGGTACTGCTCAGTGGGCTGTGAATGCAGTGCAATGAGCCGTGAGCAGTGAAGAAAAAGCTTACGCCCTCCACCCTAAAATCGAGTTGTTATACATAGAAGCGCTACTGACGGGAGCGTGAGCCAAGGAGGAATAAGTGTAGGACAGGAGGAAGGGTTAAGTAAGGTAGCCTTCCGTGCGGCGATCGCATGTCTCAGGACGATCATCGCGGCTCAGCAGGCAATCGTGTCAGTTGGTGATGGGGGTGTCTTGCGTTCGCGCTTTGTGAGTGCATGTGTTTGTCTCGCATCCTGTCCTTTTGGTAAAGAGCAACAGTCCTTCCAGATAGATATATCGATGCACACGCGGAGGTGTAAGCAGCCCGGACTCACAGGTGGGGGTGAGTAACGTATTTGGTAGCGATGCTGTCGTTAATTAAGGCGTGAAGGGAAATTTCAATATTTTAAAGTGGAAATACATATGGAAGTAAAACATCTTCCCATGCACTGAGGAGGATAAATCGTTTTGGGTTTATACA
>BOPN01002699.1:126011-128511 GCA_017312705.2 Penaeus japonicus | reverse complement strand
GTTGCAAAAAGAGGGAAAGGAATAGAAGAAATGGAAGAATTCAAACTAGCAACCGACTAATATCGCTTATTTTCTATTCTTTCATCCCTTTCCATCTCTCTCTCTTTTTTAATCTTCTTTATTTCTATTCTTCTCTTTCTTCTCTTGCAACAGATTGTGATTAAAGTGAATTTCGCGTTTGCAACACGCCTCGCAACGTAGGGAAAAGGATAACGTATGAATGATTGCAACTAAACGTGCGTTGGTGAATAATAATTAGGCAAAATATCATCCACCTTTACGGGTGAAGTTTGCAACAGATTTCGAGAGAATTATGATAATAAAAAAAGGGATTAAAGTTATTTTTGTTATTAATGGGATTATGATGTGTTGTCCTTATTGTCCTGTTTATTATTATCTGTTAATGATTATTGTCATTAGTTATCTGTTTATCAGTATCTTTGTTATCTATTGGCTAACTGTTATAACTCAGATATCATAGCATATATATATGTGTGTGTGTGCGTGTGCGTGTGTGTGTGCGTGTGTGTGTGTATGTGTGTGTGTGTGTGTGTGTGTGTGTGTGTGTGTGTGTATATATATATATATATATAGATAGATAGATAGATAGATAGATAGATAGATAGATAGATAGATAGATATATTACTTATATGGATTTACAGCTAGATAGAGATACATATCCCAGTGCAGTAACAGTAATAAGTGCTATCTAAATAGTACGTAGCCCTTGAGAAACGAGGTTGCAGGCGAGCGGTCGCTCACCTGCAACATACTCTAGTGAAGGAGGTGGCGACAGAGGCTGGGTCGTCCTGTGCTGGGGACGCGGTGCCAGAGAGGTTATGGCGTGTGTGCTCAGGTCAGCTTGAAACAAGGCCGCCGACCGGCGAAGTGAGAGGCGGCGGCCGCGCACACACCGCCCTCCTCGGCGGACCGTGCTTCGGATGTTGTTACAAAACACGAGCGAAATACGCTCTTATTGGCAAAATTGATTGGAGGTATTTTTAGCAACAAGCTCGGGAACGAAGATTCGAAATGCACTCGTCGCCGGCAACTGGCCCGGCATTCTCGACCATTTTGTCAGTTTTAAACATTTCGTAACTAACGTTCATTGCGAGGTATTACTAGGCACGACCACTGGGAAAATACGGCTTTGATATTTAGCTCGGAGTGTATGCCGGCAGGACGGCCGCCTCTCTGTTACAGGGCGCAGATTGGCTCCGCTGTGCCAGATGCAGAGAGCTTGGTCGACAACGGCTGAACAACGGCCAGCGTTGGGGAGAGTTTCTTAGAGAGCATTGGTTAATTGTGTCTAGGGAGAGATACGGATATAGATATAGATGTATGTATGCGTTTGGTTACCTATCATTGCCTTATAATGAACATCTCTCTCTCTCTCTCTCTCTCTCTCTCTCTCTCTCTCTCTCTCTCTCTCTCTCTCTCTCTCTCTCTCTCTCTCTCTCTCTCTCTTTCTCTCTCTGTTTTTCCGCCTCATGGCGACTTGACTTATCTGCGAGACGCTCCGCTGATTGTGACAGCCGTGGATAATTTTTTCCAATAAATCCATACTCGATAAACCGATATTCGGATCCCGTCACTTAGGATATTGGCGTGTCCGGATACGAAATGACCGGATTATCCGATCTGATGGACGTTTCTTGAGTCCCAGAAATTGTTATGTTCTGCAGGAGATGATTCGTTTTGTCCGCGTGAGGAGATATCTTGCTTCGCCGAGGGCCGCGACGTCAAGCCCTTGGAAGAGGCCTGGCCGGACCGCCACCTGCTGCTGTGCCTGCTTCCCTCATCCGCTTCCTCGCACAGACACTCGCTACATGCACTCTGCTGACGCTCTTCTCTCATTCTCCTTTTTCTAATTTATCTCGCTGCATTTCATTCTCTTCAGATTTTCGGACGTAATTGCCCTACTTTCTTTGCTATCTCAGGGCAATTTTAAAGCTCCCCCGGGGAAAGGCAAAGGATCGCAAATTCTCAATCTTAGCTCTAAAGGACTTATTGTTTTTTCAGATGAAGAGATTGCCATGTTTCCCCAGCTCGATTGCCTGCTGGTAATCTTACGGTCGTTAGACAATTATTTGTTCCGTCATTATCTCTCCACACGCACCACATTCGTGTTTGTACCCACACACACTCATGCACAAACAGAAACACAAGCACACGCGCATGCCTTCATGTGCGTTGCCATTAACATCTACTTAGGTTCACGTCTGCCGCCGCCGTCAGCGAGAGCTGGATTCCGAAAGGAGGAATCTGTGGCCTCCATTAGCGGTGTTTGCTTTTAATTCTCCTCATTGCCGCTGCACAGTGAGGGGGAGGGTGGGAAGACAAGGGAAGGAGGGTGTGTGAGGACCGGCCCTTTTTACCCTTAGATTGGCTTTCCGGGTCTTAGCTGGAAGACGATGCCATTACCATCATAATTATAATATAATATCCTTATCATCAGTACCAATGGAATGAATTTGGTAGAAAAATGCCCTGGCGTTG
>BOPN01002699.1:118511-121011 GCA_017312705.2 Penaeus japonicus | reverse complement strand
TGAGAACTGCCAGAAAGGAAGCTAGATTCTTACTGAGTACCTTTGATTGTATGGTGATTCCAAATGAAAGGGTTAAACCTCACATTTGCCCGATGACCTCTGCGTCAGTGTGCTTCTAACAAGGGTTCCCTTGCTGCACCCTGAGTTCCAACGGCAGATGGACGAAGGAAGTTTTAGCTTTGAAAGAAGTGAGGCCTTTTAAGTTGCCTCTGGGTCATTTGATTGCCTGCTTCTGCCTTGTCGCCTCCCTCTATTCTTCTTTCTCTTTTTCACTCTTCTCTCCTCCAGTCTCCCCTCCCGCTTTCCCCATGAGCGGAGCCCCGTCAAGCTACAGTTCATGTCACAATCGATACACATGAATAGCAGAGTGGTTGCAGTTGCCGGGTGAAGGAGATCTCATCCGGGTGCATTATTTAGGGGACGCAGGAGTATCCTCCCTGGCCTGCATCCTGCCCTTACGACGCACTTTGTCGTCACAGTGGAACCTTTTTCCTAATTTCACACCTTTCTTCACCAAGCGCACCGCACTCATCTTCTTACCTTGATATTCCTACATTATTTACGCTTTCGGGCTTGCAAATTTACTGCGGACATTAACTTCTTCATATACTAATTCTCATCATTCAGCTTACTAAATTACGCTGACGCAGTCGCATCCCCCCCTTTTTTATAAGGAACACACAATCACAATCACACACTCAATCTCCTCTCGTCTCCTCTCCGTCTCTTTCCTACTTTTCTCCCTTTCTCCGCCTTTCCTCCTTCCCTTTTCTCTCCCTTTCTCCCCCTTCCCTCCTTCACTCTTTCCTTTCTTCTCCTTCCTTCCATCCTCCCTCCCTCCCTCCCTCCTTTCCGCTTCTCTCACTCTCCGATTCACAAGTATCAGTGTCCCTTGCACTTCTGTTCTGTTTTGCACTTCTCGTTCCATTCTTTTTCCTCCTTCCCCATATCTAATCCATCTCATCCTTTCCCCTTTGTCCCTACTTTTCAACCTGCCCTTCCTCCCTCCCTTTCCAGTTCTTTCCTGCTGCTCCTTTCAGTAATCCTTCCTCTCCCCTATCACCCTGCCAGCCCCTCGCCCACTACCCCTCGCCCCTGTCTAATATGGAGTATGCGACAAAGCTGTGTGTGTGTTTGTTTGTGTGTATGTGCGTATATGAATGTGTGTGTGCGCCTTTATGTGATCGTGTTTGTGTGTGTGCTTATACATGATATAAGTATTTGATATATATTTCCTGTTTAAACGTTGTCAGGAATACATCTACATTTGCCTTGTGAAGCTGACGTTTGACCTTTCCTCGTTTCCTTCGCAGAGAGAGCGCGAGAGAGATTCGCCCCCACCGCGCCCCCTCCACCCTTCACCTCTGATTTCCTTATATTGAAGGTACGTGTTCATCTTTTATGTTGTTGAGACACTCGGGAACGTCATTAATATTGATATTAGTTTGCTTCGTTCTCATAATAGCGTCTTTGTGTGTGTGTGTGTGTGTGTGTGTGTGTGTGTGTGTGTGTGTGTGTGTGTGTGTGTGTGTGTGTGTGTCCGTGTCCGTGTCCGTGCATGCGACGTATGCACATCACGAACGAGGCAAACAGCAGAACTAAATTGCCACCCGAGCCAGCGGAGAACTTCAGACCGAGGTTCGAAGCGGCAGAAGGAGCGGCTTGTAACAGGGGGGCGCGCTCCTTGGCTAGTCAGACGCGAAGCTGTATGACAGAGTCGTGGCCCGCGCTGCCGCTCGAGCTGAAACGACCACCGGTCATATAGGAAGCAACGCGGGAGTGCCACCGATCAGGCAGGAAGCAACACGGGAGTCCCAAGTCGAGTGCCGCCGGAATGGTGCGTATACTCGGTCGTTGAATCAGATAATGTTATTGACGCCACTGCAGTACTAGCGGCTGGCGGAATCCGTGGGTGCGGGGGGGGGGGATGTTGGAGGGAGGGAGATGGAGAAGGAAGGGGGCTAACACTTAGTGAAAACATATTTTCGAATAAAGTTTGGGAAGAAGTTGAAGAAAAGGAAAGGTCTCAGTTGGGAAAAAATGGGGACAAACATACTCTCCAGCGCACAGATACACTGACATACATTGCATTTACAATATTTATAAGCGAGTATATATATATATATATATATTTCTGTGTGTATACAGATAGTGCTTTACGTAGATATAGATGTAAATAGAAAGAATGATATAGACATATATGACGACAAAAGATGTTTTGTTCTTGAATAAAATACTAGTGAATAGCTGTATGCGTTTGTTTGTATTTCAGTATTTTTTTCTGCCGGATCGGTACAAAATATGAGGCTTCTAAAATATTCATCGATGCAAAAGTTCTCTGTCATAAAACTTGATGAACACGAGCGATGTTATGGCAGCCAGGGAAGCGAACCTTTTGTAAACAACGTATGATAAACACTGGTCGCGATCACCAAGATTCTCCCAGACGCAAATCCTCGCTGGACATCGTTGTAAATGGTAGCAAAACGTTGTTCACGAA
>BOPN01002699.1:108511-113511 GCA_017312705.2 Penaeus japonicus | reverse complement strand
GGTGTGGGAAACCCGGGGAAAGGTTGAAGAGGTCCTTGGAAATACCAAAGGCCCAGCACCTGGCCGACGCCGCGCCACCTTGTGCCTTCCCTCCCTTCTTTCTGATGTCCCTTCCAGCCAGGCAGGGGGAGCTCTAGAGTTGTCTCCTATTTACCTCTTTTTATCTGTTTCCTCAATTTCATTTTGGCGCGGAACTTAGTTCTGTATATTTTTGCAGGAAGAAAGAGTACACAAGTAGTGAAATGCGCGTTTGAATTACCGTAGATTTATATCGCAACAGTAGACGGTCTTGAGGCTCATTGAAGTGATATTCGGTATAGAATGTTATTCCTTACCATGCATAGTGTGTTTCATAATTGCATGCACATGCAGAATATCAGTAACACACCTAGAGCATGCGCACGTCTCTCCTAAGCTCACTCTACACTCTATATCCACACACATCCACGCCCACACCCACCGCCGCGCCCTCGCCGGCATTGATCGACGCCTTGTACGTCACTTGACCTGCGTATGATTTTATGTGTTCAAAATAAAATAATTTCGCTAGCATGACTGCCAGAGTGACATGCACGCCAAACTTGCAAGTTGAAAGCGGCACGCAGGCATCTATTAGAGTGTCCCATTGTGTATAAATATAAAGCCCAGGTCAGCAAACGTGAAGTAGGTCACACGCCAGAACCCCCTCCCCTTCCTCGCTATCATCCGCTATGTTCTTGCGCCTGACTTTCCTTCTCTCGATCCTCTTTTCCATTATACGCAGTCTTCCACCGCCACATTTGTCAGTTATAAAGTATAACAAAATCTCAAACTTTCAATAAGTGAATTCAAATTAGGGGTTGGCTGGGACCTGAACTACGTCTGGAGGACTTGCAGCGTGGAATTGGGGAGCAGAAACTCATCTCGGGAATGTTTGAGAACTGAAGTAGCTTATATTACATGAAACCTGACGTGGTAATGAGTAGTGGCTCAGGTATGCTAATGTCATGAATATGAATTAGTGGACGCTGTAGAGAAAGATTTGTCCGACTGAGAAATTTAGCACCGTTTTCTGTTCGGTAGATAACAGAAAGTTGTGACAAACCCCTGGGAAAGGAGGAACTGTTGTATTTGCACGAGGCGCCGCAAAGACAAGAGAGCGCTATAGTATCTCGATCTTTTAAGGGTGGTAAGCAGTCTTGGAAAAGGAAGCAGATTACGGCTTAGAAAGAATGCACCATGCATGATCATGTAACCCCCCCCCCCCCCCTAGAAAGAGAGAAAAAGAAAAACAATGATGATATGCAAATGAAATAGCACCCTTAGACGCATCAGAAAAGGGGAAAAAAGCGGAGATAACATTAGAGAGTTCCCCACCATAGGCGATGGCACGGTGAGGGACCATTCCCCTGTTTTATTTGCATCTATATTGGAATACAAATACCCGGATGAGGCGCGAGTTCCAAGGAGATCTGAATTTTTCATGATACGTTGAAAAGAACGATAATAGAAAGCGATTTCATCCCCTATTCCTCAACGAGAGGTTTTTATGTTGACAGGGATTATAAATATGCGGCGATCACAGCAATATAAACTGAGCCGACAGTCCACATTTATGGGTTGAATGTAAAGAGGTGCACTTCATGTAGGGTTAATCCCAAGTGTAGTCATGTTTAGGAGGTTTGGATTGGACGCAATAAGGAGACAATGAATGGCGTTAGGATTTGGTCATTATGGAAACTGTAGATCAGATTTAGAAAACATCATTGTGAGCAGTCAATAAGTAGGAAGGTTAGGGATCTGTGAGACAAAGTCATATTAATGGATTTAGAAGATAAATGCATATATTTTAGCATTAGAAATTCCTATATAGTCTGCATCGACCTGCCTTTTATCAATTATTTGTAGATTCAAATATAAATTAGTCAATACGTTCGTAAAACTTAGATTGTTATTTTTCTTAAGTGTTCTATCCCCCCTCCACCTCTCTCTTTCACTTTCATTCCCCTTTCCCTCCCTACTTTCCTCCCTCTCTCCCCTTTCCCCTCCTCCTCCCCCCCTAACCCTGGGTACCAGGGGCAGAGCAGGAAGGCGCACTAAAAAGGTGTACATGCCTCCCGGCGGACGCATTAGGATCCACTGTTCGCCCTGCGCCTTTATTCCGATCATCCCTTCTACTGCTCCTTTCCACCGCCTCCTCTCGCCTTCCACCTTTGCATCTCCCTTGCTTCGCCCTCCACATGAAGCCACATTAACCTCGACTTGTGCCGTTCGCTCCGTGCCATCAGCTACATGTAACATTATCTGGCAGCGTCCATAAACACGCACACGGACTCACTTACACGAGCACAGACAGACACATCCTTACACGCGCACAAAGAGAGAGAGAGAAAGGGAAAGGGAGAGAAATAGAAAGAGAGAGGGAAGGAGAGACACAGAGAAAAAGAGAGACAGAGAGAGAGAGAGAGAGAAAGATAATGGGAAAAAGAGAGAAAGAGAAAGGGAAACAGAGAGAGAGAAAAAAAAGAGAAAGAGAGAGAGAAAGAGAAAGAGAGAGACAGAGAAAGAGGGAGAAAGAGAGGTGGGGGAGTCCTCTTTCCATGTTACTATAGAGTTACCAAACCCAGAAATTATTTTCAGAGATCAGTCCTTGATGAACACTGTAATTTTATGGGTATTTCGACTTGTACCTATAAGCTCGTTTACCTCTTTCAGGTACGTTTTTAAAGACTGATAAGGGCCATATACTTATCAGCAGGATTGTGGTGAGTAGCATTTTATGTGTGTGCTTGGGCGAGAGTCAGAGATAGAGCAATAGATAACGACGAAGGAGGGGAGAGGCCTGAGCTACCGTTTGTTTGTCCCAGATATCGTTCCAACTGTGTTCTCTCCGTTGTGTCTTGTATAAGCATTGATTTTGTGTGGAGTTTTGTCGTCCGCGCCGAAGCAGGTCCCGGGAGAGCCGAGGGCGACCCTTTATCAGGATTAATAGAGGGGGTGACCCGGGCATTAATTCCACCTGTCCCATCTTGGCTGAATTACGACATCCGGGGCATTTTTGTCCTTTACCTTTTCCCCCTTTGAGCGTGAACTTACTCATGCATGCACGCGCTATGAGCCTTGCATGCGATGTATGTTGTTTCGTCTTTAAATTCCTTGGCATATTTTGGTAATTTCGAGAGAGAGAGTGGAGGAGAAGAAGGCAAAGAAGATTGAGAGAGAAGGGAGATGTAGTGGGAGTAAGACAGGGAACTGAGATTGGGTGGATGGAAGTGGAAGAGGAAATGAAGTGCTTTATCAGTCATTAAAAACGTACCTGGAAAGAAGAATGAAGGGAAGTAAAAAGAAACAGGGGGAGACAGAGACAGAGACGGATAGAGAGAGAGAGAGAGAGAGAGAGAGAGAGAGAGAGAGAGAGAGAGAGAGAGAGAGAGAGAGAGAGAGAGAGAGAGAGAGAGAGAGAGAGAGAGGGGGGGGGGGGGTAAGATCCTTTCAGCGACACCTACATTTGGCGACAGCACTTTCCCAGAAGATTAAAGTTGATGGAGTGACACAGGGGGCGACTTCGTCATCACCGCCTTGCTCTTGACGCGGATCTCAACCTTCTTCTTTACGTCGGTTTCTGCCTTCTTTTTCCATCCATTCTCATATCTCCGCGTCTTCCACGTTTCCCATAATCATTACGTTTTTTCCTCGGCGTGCTTACCTATGACCCGTGTATACTGTTTTATTTCTTCATTTAATGCATTTTTATGCATATACGTATACATTCCACATTATAATTTTTTTCACGCGTCAAAGTCGCCCTTTCTTTTTCACCCATATTGCCTTTTCGCCATTCTTTCTCCAGTCTGTCACTCTCGGTTTCCTACCCACTTGTGTGTGCGATGGCAATGTTATTTCTATGGCTACACGAGCAAACGTGGGCGGGGAGAGAAGGAAGTATCGTTCGGGCGCGGGTTTTGGTTTACTCTTTGGCCTGGGTCCATAGGTCCTCCGAAATTTGGAAGCCAGAGAAAAAAAAATCAATCGGCATTTGGTGGTGTTCCTTTACGCAGATCACTTGTATCCTTCTATATAGTTATTCTAAAGAATCACGTGTGTTTGGGAGGAGGACGCTTATTCTACAATCCTTCTCCTTCGTCTCAGATTTCCTCTCACCTTTACGTGCCTCTGTCTCCCTTCCAATCCTCCGGTCGCACGCTTTGATCCTGGGAACCACACCTGTGCCCTACTTGCACCCCCACCCCCTGCAATTCCCCTTGGTCTCCCCCTTTCCTGTCTCACGCCTTTGATGCACGAGGCTTTACCGCAGTTTTTTCTTTCTATTTGCCTTATCTTACTTCCCCCTCCCCTCCCCAATATTTATCTCTCCCTCCCTCCCTCCCTCCCTCCCTCCCTCTCCCAAAGTAGTGGACATAGATATCTGCGTGGTTATGTGTATGCGTGCGCGAGACAACAGAAATGCGTATATAAAGAGAAACATCAGAAAACCAAATTTCGGGGCAGCAAGCACTTTAAGTGGACCCAAAACCAAATAACAAATATATACGGAAACATTTTTCATAGGTGAAACCAGGAGCAACGGAAATCCAAATGAACTAAGGACGTTTTAACTAACAGGTAAACACAAAACGAGCGGAAGCAGAGAAGCCATGAGGAGACATCGGAAACGAACAGCGGCAAACTGGGCAGCAAGTCGAGTCTCTGGCAAAAGCCAGCAATGCCGCCATCCAGAGACGGAGAAACCGGTCAGACATCTACAGCACTTTTCTATCTGGAACCACCCCGATTACTGGAGGCCAATTGTCCCTAAGTCCGCCATAAACGGCTTGCAGGCCTTGCCGTCCGCTGTGTGTGTGTGTGTGTGTGTGTGTGTGTGTGTGTGTGTGTGTGTGTGTGTGTGTGTGTGTGTGTGTGTGTGTGTGTGTGTGTTCGTGTGTGTGTGTGCATTTACTTGTGTATACGTGCGCATGTATATATGTGGGTGTATGTGCGTGCACTTTGTGTTTGCAACCTGT
>BOPN01002699.1:101011-103511 GCA_017312705.2 Penaeus japonicus | reverse complement strand
AAGTTCATAATTAGTTGTCAAAAATAACAAGTAATCAATAACAAAGTTAACAGTAATAAAAAACAAAAAGGCTGAGACCACAGGAACTAAGGATGCCAGTGTCAATGGCTAAGTTATGGGGCCTAATAAAAGGGCGTCCTGTTCCGATAGTGAGATGACTTCCTTTTCCATTATTGCAATTACTTCCCTGTCCTTCCTTTCCGCTGAAGCCATCCCCCTCCCGCCCAGATCGAGGGAGATGCTACATATTTCCCCTCGTTGTTAATGGCGTTCTAGAGCAAGGGGGTGGAGCTGGGCTAGCGTGGTGTTTTTGTCGGGCTACTTCCCTCTGCGTTTATGTTACGAAAATCCGTGCACAGACTCGGAATAGGAAGCGACAAATTGACAAATAGTCAAGATGTGACATGTCTTGTGATCGTCTCTTCCAATTTGAGACAGCCGATCGTTATAAAGGCTTTCTGGCAAATCAGTTATTCTATTCCGGACGATAAATTCTTTCACGGAAGGCTACAGACCGGGCTCGGTCATGTTATCCACGTCGAGTAAACGAACAGAACAGCCAGTGCCGCTCCGATTGCTCCTCTCCTTCTTCCATCTATAAGCCCTCATCCTCTTTAAGCTTTCTTGCTTTTCCACTTCCCTTACTCATTTTTGTCGCCCTCACTCTTCTCCTCTCCCTTCATGTTTTATCTTTTCTAATGAAACAAGCCAAGACCTACGTCTGAGAAGAGTTGTTTTCGCGTTGACTTGTCTCGCGTCGCCTTCCACCGAGGCGCCGCCGCAGCGACCGGCGACGGTGTCCGACGAAGAGTTTGATTAAAAAGGGAGGAAGCGAGGGAGAGGGAGGAGAGGGAAGGGGAAAGGGAGGTAGAGAGGGAGAGGGAGAAGGTTCCTGACGTCTAGGTAATAAGCACGAGAATGACAGACTCCAAGGGAAATGTCATCGAGCATCCTTTAAACACACTGAATAGAAGAACTAGGAAAGAAGAAAGGGTAAAAAAATGAGGAATTCTGCGAATGATATATCGGAGCTGCCGATCGAGAGGGAATTTATTAGGGCGATGATTACGGAATATGATTAAAGTACGGGAGCTCAAAAAGTAGAAAATGAGATAAAGAGGGAGAAAATAAGAAACGCGCATTAATGAATGAACTGAAGGCGACGGGGAGTGTTGTAGACGAACAGGAAGACAGATAGAGCAATAAAAAAAAGTTCATTGAGGGACATCATCTACATCAATTTATAATTACCATGAACGCAATATGTATAAGGAACTCCTATCAAATCGCCAAAAAAAACTTTGTTGAACACATAGTGAGATGATTAACGATGTCGAAACACGGAATTTAAATGTCTTGATTTTGGGCACGCAGCTTCTCGCAGGGGAAAGATCGTCACACCCGATGACAAAGAGACACGTAGTTCCGTTTCCTAAGTGAGATGGAACTAAATATTCCAAAGGACATTTTGAACTTTCAGTTTTTCCGAATTAGTTTGACAATCTAAAGCCCTATAAGTTATAATTACTTCAAAACTCGAGTCGTTGCTTTACTAGTTTAAGCCTCACATCAAGTCATCATAGTCATGTCCACGTGAAGTTTTTAAAACTAATTTGATATAACAAAAAACTTTGATTAAGAAAGTTGCAAGTTTACTTTTATGTATTTTGGCTATTTAATGTATTATTAAGGATAAAGTTAGATGACAATGTAGCTAGAAATCTTGTCGACAGACAGAAGGAGGTGGTTCCTCTCCCCTTTGGGCCATAGCATGTTCTTTGTGCCTGGTTTGATATATTTTTATTCTATGAAATAACCCGCAAAATAATCAAACCAGTGTACACCACAACACACATGCAACATGTTCATGCAAATGTTCTTTAAATCCACTTATTACCGTCCTTCACTGCATGTTATGTAGTAGTTGTACCGAGTGAGACACCTATGATTAGGCCGAAGAGATACAAGGGCACTGGCCATATCAACAACAACGGGTTGTTGGCACGTCGGTTGTGAAATCGGCGAGTCTGAGCAGAAGTGAGTAACACCTACTCTTGGCGTTTTGTTCAGCCCCGCCCACCTGATGCCTGTGAGCAACCACGCCCTCCATATGTCAGGAGACCAGCCACACCCCTGCACTTGATATAAACAACGACAACAAAATAGAGTTTCCGTGGGTGAAATAGACACCTCCTCTCTCCTAAATGGGTGTCATAAACACTCCCCAAAACATCAACTTATACCCCTGACCTTTCCCCACGACGACCGTCAACCCCACCCCCTTTCTCAAAGGAAGGAGATGCGCCTACGTATTCTTAAGGTCAGATTCTGACAAGCACTCAGGGACTCCACAAACTCAGGATATCAGTTAGAACATGCCAAAGGGAAGGATATATAGAAAGAAGAAAGATAAGAGCGCTCACGTGTGTGAGTGGCTTTGCGAGATTTATATATATATATATATATATATATATATATATATATATATATATATATATAT
>BOPN01002699.1:85577-88077 GCA_017312705.2 Penaeus japonicus | reverse complement strand
TATTTGATGTTATTCAATTATTTTTTTCAAGACCTGGCGTCATTGCAGTATCACAGTCCATTACGTCGTTTGTCGTTCCATTGGTGAATTTCGGTCTGAAAGCACAAAGCTTTCTCCCATTAATTCAGTCTCATCATAAATGATTCGCTGTTGGTGATAATTGCCATTGGCGATATTGATTAGACTTACTGATTGCATCAACACATTTATTGACGTTAATTGTCACACTTCCCATGCCGTACAAGTTGAGGGAAAGAAATAAAACCCACAATCCCGTTTTTAATCATCCCAGCGCATCGCAAAATGAAATGCAGAAAAATACTTAATTGAGTAAATAGGACTCGTTACATTATAATCGTTTAATTGCCGAAGCCAAACAGCAGTGACAACCAACGGCTGCAGCAGCTTTTGAATGACTGGACCGGAGTCTTAAGTGACGCGGAGCCAGCTAGAGGCAGCAGGCGACGCTCGTTACTCTGCAGCACTTACTCATTTCCTAAAAAGTGTCTTGTCTGCGGACTCTCCGTGTGGTGTATCATGTGGTGCGATGCTTGCGGCACCGGTCCCGTACCTGGGGTGAGAGTGCCACACTAAAGTTAGCGATCTTTTTCGTTCAGTGACGCAAGAAATGTATCTCGGCGGAGGAAGTTTCGGTCGTGAATTTTAATTTTGGCGTCGCGTTGGTGAGGCATCGGCTGGAAGCGAGAGTAGAGGGACAGGGTACGAAGGTAGAGTTAAAGAAAATATGCACTGCTTTGGTTACACAACACTACCAGAAAGAAATGGATGTATGAAAAATAAGTTGTCTTCCCGGCTCTCGACTTGGCCTGGCGTGACGTAAGGAGAGGCTGTAGAGGCCCAAAAAGAAGATCAAATAGAATCCAAATGGCCGAATTTCCTGCCCGGGGATTGATGGCCGAGGCCGAATGTTGCTGGAAGGACGGGTGGGAGACACCGTTAATGACTCTGTTTTTCTTGGCGCTCAGCTGCTGTTGCGCAACGAGACCCGCCCACGCGCCCCAGCACGGTCTCACGGTCTGTGCCTTGTGTCATGCTTGGCCTCATGCGCCGACCGTACAGTTCAGGGGTCATTGGTAGAAAATTGATTTCAAGTTTATTTGCACTAGTTAGATATAATCTAGAATGGAACATGGTATTTGATTGTGGATGACTGACGTGTTTGCAGGCAACAATAGTGAACATATGTTTCATTTAATTGATCATTAATTGTGTAATTACACAATTCATTGTGTAATTTCTTATTAAAGGCAACCCGATTTTGAGTGGCACGTTTTCAAACGTGTTGACGTTTGTGGACACACACACACACACACACATATATATATATATATATATATATATATATATATATATATATATATATATATATATATTTATATATATGTATATATGTGTGTGTGTGTGTGTGTGCGTATGTGTGTGTGTGTGTGTGTGTGTGTGTGTGTGTGTATGTATGTGCATATATACTTATACATATGATTGTGCCTATACATATACATAATCACAGATGTACATATGTATTAATTTATGTTAACTCTGAAATTAGATATTGCATGCATCGTCTTCAAAGTATTTAACAATTTGATGTTACAGCAATAACCAAATCCTCCTGCAATACTAATGGAAGCTACTTTTTCCGGGCTTGCAGGTGCGGGGTGAGGTGCACCTGTGCTATGGGTGAGGGCTGGAGGTCAGGATGGCCAGGCGTGAGGGTCATGGGCCTGCACCCCCACCTCCTCCACCACCACCTCCTCCTCCACCTCCTCCTCCTCCTCCACCCAACATGGGCATCGTCACGCTGCTAGTTCTCCTAGGCCTCCTCTCTTCGGGTGAGTAGCCGCCCAAGCTCCCCCATGGCTTGGCATTTTGCTTGAGAGAAACACGCAAGGATATTCTTTTTTCTAAGTTAACCTATTGAAGGCTTTTAGCATTTATGTTTTGTTCTGCCAACTCTGAAGAAAGATGGAAAAGTTTGTTGCTCGTCATTTGCAGCTCTTGGTGTAAGTTTATCTGCCTTGCAATCAGATGTGAGAAAATTTTCCAAAGAGGAAATTTTCCCTTGATGAAAAAGCTTTTATCCAGTCATAGACAATTGCTCGTATATTCATGTATTACAGAAGATTTCTATAAGATATGTGTAAAGTCTGATATTTAAAAAGAAATGTTACAAGGAATTTGAAAGATACAGTCAGACCGTGCGGTACACTGCAATGTAAGAGAGGATTTTTAACGTTTATGAGAACCTCCAGGAAAATTCTAACGACTCGGGTCTTTTTCATACTCCCCTCTCTCATGGAGAAGAGAGAGAGGCCGACACGCAGACGGGGGGCTGCCAAAGGGAACTGGGTAAGAGAGTATGGGTATGGGGGTGGAGCTACCGGAGGGTGGCTGCGGGACTGGACAGCTTAGAGGGGAGAGAGGGCATGTGTCGGGGGCGTTGCCAGGAGGCGGTCAGCGGGTTGAAGGAAGAGAGCGTGAA
>BOPN01002699.1:70577-73077 GCA_017312705.2 Penaeus japonicus | reverse complement strand
GAAGAGGGAAGGTGTAGCCATTGACAAACTCTCTTGGCTTGACATCCGTGCAATTGTCAGGAAAGATGGGGCTTTGGTGATCAATCCTACCAGTGCAGATGATGGTGGTTTCTTCACATGTGAAGTGTCCAATGGCATTGGGACGCCTCAGCGTGCCACAGCTTACCTCAATGTAGAATGTAAGTTAACCAGTACTCCAAACTCTGATAGGTCTTAAGTATTGAATTTTCATGACCTTTGACATAATGTTGTTTCATACTATAGAAGTATCATTGTTTTACTCTTGGAAGTTTTAGAAACTAAGCAAAGGTCTCGTATTCACAGATCCAGCACGAGTTACGTATACTCCAACTGTGCAGTATCTCCCCTTCAGGCAACAGGGAATCATCAAGTGTTTTATTAAAAGCAACCCTCCCATTCAGTTTGTTACCTGGATAAAAGACAAGCGTCTCTTTGATGCGGAGAAAGAAAATACTGTAGTCAAACTTAATAATGGCTCTCTATTAATAACTAAGGTATGGTTTGTTGATATCATATATTGAGAATAGCATAACCTTGAAAACACAACGTGTTGGTATATTCATACACATATATATCTCTTGCCAGGTCCCCACTTTCTTGGCTTATTTTAATTCATTTACATATCTTGGATATTACTGTATTCATCTCATGTGTGTTTGTGTGTTTGTGCTTGCATGTGCATGTGTTCATGCCTGTGTAAATCAAGTTCAGTGTGGCAAATGAAGATTAAGGTATAAATGAGACTGAATAACTGTATCACAAGAGATGTAATTGAAGTATTTCAATCAAATCTCCATCAGCATTTCATTTATTTATTTTGAAGATTTAACCAAAGCATGTTAAATACAACTCTTTTATTGTCAGTTTATTCAGTCTCATTCTAAATATCATGTATGAAAAGAATTTCTCAGAGTAACTGGATACATTTAATCAGCAGTGATTTAATTTTCTTTCAGGTCAATCAGTCTCATCAGGGACGGTATAGTTGCACACCTTATAACCGCCACACCACAGCCGGTTCCTCTGGTGACATGGAGGTAATTTGTAACTCCTATAATTCAACAAACTTTCCATGAAATATGTTATTGTTTCATTGTTAGACCAATATGTCAATGAGTTAGTTTTCATTGACTATTTAAAGTTTAGTTTTCTTTTAGAAAACAACACTTAATAGTTGCAATATTATTTATACTTATATTGTAATCTTATCTTTCAGAGAATGTTCTTCCAAGGTTTTGTTGTTGATAATGTGAATTGTAATTTCTTCATACAGGTTATAGTTCGTGATCCACCAGTATTTTCCCCTCGACCCCAACTTCAGTATCACGGACAGGTAGGAGAGGAAGTGACCCTCGTGTGCGGAGGTCAGGGCTCTCCAACTCCTGAAGTTACTTGGAAAAGGGTATGTGATATAAGTAGATTGTGCATGTTTTCTATCAAAGTTTATCATTTGCCCATTTTCTATCAAAGTCTATCATTTGCCCTTTGGTAATAGGAGTAGTTTCATATATTAATTGAGACTTAAACTAAGTGTTTTTTCATGAATTATGTGAAAGATTACCTTTAACATGACTAACTATACACTGTACAATGGAGCATCTTGAAAATATGAACTTAGCTTATGGACCACTAATTCTACCTCTGAGAACCCCTAATTTAAAGAAAACCTTAGAAAACCAGTTAAGTACATGATATACTGATCATTTATGATGCTATTTTCAGCGTGATAACCAAAATCTGCCAAGGGATCGTACTGACATCGTAGGAGGAAACCTCACCATCCGATCTCTTCGAAAAAGTGATCATGCATATTATGAGTGCATGGTTAGCAATGAAATTGCAACCTTGGTAACAGCAACACAGTTGCTAGTGGAAGGCACAACACCCCATCCACCATACAACATTTCAAGTGAAACAGATCCATTTAGTGTGAAATTATCTTGGCTTCCTGGATATCCTGGGGGAAAAGACTGGGAGCAGCAATATACTATATGGTAATGCATTAATTTTCTTTAATAATGGATAATATGGGAATGCAGTGTATGTAGAATAATAGATGTGATATAACTAAATATGAAAAATATCTATGGTAATTGAACCATTTGTAATCTTATTTTTAGATCATAAGCTTTAAAATAAGTGTTACTAAGTTATTTTTCTTGTTTTTCTTTAGGTATCGATCATTAGGTTTTCGAACTTGGTCTCAAATAGATGTAAAGCCAGCTGGAAGCACCAGTATAACTATACATAATCTTTCCCCTGGCCATACCTATGAGTTCCAGGTTCAGGGCAAAAATATGCTGGGAGATGGCATGTTCTCAGATGTAGTGACAGCAACTACTGAAGGTATGGAAAGTCTTCTGACAGTTCTTTTCATCACATATGCACTGACATATTGTGTGTCTTCTCATCTGCAGAAATTAAATATTATGATGTTGGAAATTTCAAAGTATTCACAGGTATTTAAACTAAATATTCA
>BOPN01002699.1:24659-32159 GCA_017312705.2 Penaeus japonicus | reverse complement strand
ACAGGTCTTGCCTCAGTTCCGAATGCCTGCTATAATAGGACCACGGCTGTCAAGCATAAAAACAGGTATGATAGGAAGACGACAGAGATTAGGGTCTTCCGGTTTGGATGCCAGTGTAGACTCAGGCACATCAGTCAGAGTTTCTCCACGCCCTCCACCAATCACCATACCTGTTTCTTCACAGCAACCACTAGATGTTAGTGTGGATGACCATTATGAGTTTGATACGGTGCTTAGTCCAACACCTGGGGAGGATGCCGCAGCAGAGTGGTCAAGGACCCGTATTCCATCAGGCGAGCGTGGCCTCAGCGACTCTGAGATCTACGGGTCAGGTGGGCGGCGGCGCCATGAGTCAATGGAGGCACGGGTTGCTGCCATGAAGCAGGAGTTTAATGAATACAGAAGAAAACAAGCACGTCGCCGACGCAGCCGTGAGCTTGAAAGTGTGTGCTAGTAGGAACTGAAAATTGGAGATACACAAATACATACATAAATGTGTGTGTATGTATATGTATTTTATATATATATATATATATATATATATATATATATATATATATATATATATATATATATATATATATATATATATATATGTTTGTGTGTATATATATATGTGTGTATATATATATATATATATATATATATATATATATATATATATATATATATATATATATATATATATATATATATATATATGTACATATATATATATATATATATATATATATATATATATATATATATATATATATATATATATATATATATACATATATATATATATATATTGGTGACCTGATATAGCTATCTCCATAATAGTGAGATTATGTGTTTTTTGTGAAGTTGCATTCAGTGATGAGTCTTTCAAATGTGGAGGGATGGGCAAGGCAGGCCAGGCGCCGCCGCCACAACCAGTAATACTCACTCTAGTGACGCTGCAATTGCTGCGTCTTGAGAACTGTGCAAATTGTTGAATTTTATATATTCCTATTGGATCTCTGTTTCGAAAATTCTCTTAACTTTGTATTGTAGTTAGAGAAGCCCTTTCATGTGATAACTACAATGCCCACATGACACGTTCAAGCAAAGTATGAAGCACAATTTCCCTGTCTCCACTGTATCATCTTCACTCTTGGGAACATCCAGGCTCTCAACTTCTTAGAGATAAATTTATCATTTTATAGGTCTTGCAATTGAATTTTAGTCAAACATTTTTCCTTCCTTTATATATTAACATGTTTTGGTTTGTTAGTTATCAGACAAAAGAGTGTGTGCGTGTCCATGCGCACACGAATGTGTGCATTCATGTATGTATGTATGTGCACACACATGCATATATATCTTTGTGTGTGTGTGTGTGTGTGTGTGTGTGTGTGTGTGTGTGTGTGTGTGTGTGTGTGTGTGTGTGTGTGTGTGTGTGTGTGTGTGTGTGTGTGTGTGTGTGTGTGTGTGTTTACTCTCTTTATCTTTATAAATTATCACTTTTCCTTATTGTACCTCCCTCCCTCTTCCCTGCTTCCCAACTACCTCCCATCTTCCCACTTTCCTTCTCTATGTCTCAGCTCTCAATGTCTCTTTCTTGCTCACTATCTACAAATACTGTAATCTAATGTTTTCCCTAGATATTCCCTACCTCTCTCATTATTGTTTTTATTTGAAAAGGATTTTTCCATTTGATTCTGGATGCTTGATACCTAATATCTATGTTTTCAAATGTACATAAATGTAAAAATTAATTTTTATGATTCACGGAGTATAATTCAGATGCTTCACTTCTCTATTATATTATTTCAGATTATGCTGACTGATTTCTTCATATCTTTAATATTTTACCATTACAGTGTTACATGTAATGATCAGTTCTCTTCAGTTTATGTAACTTTGCTATGTGCAGTAATTTGGAACAATATCATTATGTTACAAATTCTAGGTAAAATCTGTATTGCAATCTTTCTCCTTACATTTTTTTTTTTTTTTTTTTTTTTTTTTTTTTTTTTTTTTTTTTTTTTTTTTTTTTTTTTTTTTTTTTTTTTTTTTTTTTTTTATTTTTTTTTCTATATGTATCTTTGAAAGTGATCTAAAAATTAGGAAGTAACTGAGACTAATTCATCCAGAAATGTTACCTAAAAAAAAAAAAAAAAAAAAAAAAAAAAAAAAAAAGGTAAAATAATGGAAGTCATATAGTTATCTAAAACAATATATTTATTTTACATTATTAAGTTACATGTTTTACTAAGTCATAAGTGTTACTGTCTCTGTCTCTTCCTTTTGAGAATTCTGTAATTTATAAAATAAGAAAATTATGATTTCAAACATATATAACCCCGGTGTTTGATAACTCATCATAGCAGAAGTCATAACAGATCTAATTATTCTTAGGTCAGGATTTGTTCCTCATAGTGAAGTTGAGGTCAGTGCCAGTTCAGTTCAGAAATATGGAGGATATAACCTGCCCTGAAAGAGTATTGTTCTCTCTCTCTCTCTCTCTCTCTCTCTCTCTCTCTCTCTCTCTCTCTCTCTCTCTCTCTCTCTCTCTCTCTCTCTCTCTCTCTCTCTCTCTCTCTCTCTCTCTCTCTCTCTCTCTCTCTCTCTCTCTCTCTCCTCTCTCTCTCTCTCTCTCTCTCTCTCTCTCTCTCTCTCTCTCTCTCTCTCTCTCTCTCTCTCTCTCTCTCTCTCTCTCTCTCTCTCTCTCTCTCTCTCTCTCTCTCTCTCACTGTAAATTTGATTTTATCCTGAAACTAGAATTCATGCAGATTCAAAGCAATATCTACCTTGTTTCATCTCTTGTGATCCATTTTTCCCCAGAATGCTATTATCAGAAAAAAATGCTGATCTTATCAGTGACATTGTTTTCCATGTTAATTTATGTGCAGAGATTATTTGTGAAACATCCCTATACATAACAAACCATATAATCAGATTTAATTTTCTTTTGCAATAGCCAGCAAAAAAAAGAATATATATGGTCATAGATAACTTGTATGACATTGAAGTTTCTGAAATGTGGATTATCATAAAATGTGTCATATAAAGACCAGCAAAAAAGAGATCATGTTATTTATCACCCTGTATTACAGCAGTTGCACATGGAAGAGGATAAAATCAGTCAGACTTAGTGTTCCATATTCCATTAGGCTTAGATTAAATCTGCAATAGAAAACAGTGGTGCACATTATAGTGACAAAATGTTTTGTGAATAATCTATTTATTTTATATTTTGTATTTAAGATTATTTAATTTTTATATTATTTGACAGCATCAGTTTTACTACTTTTTTTTCTTTCCTCTCTTACTACAAACATGTAAGTTTGATGGGCATTCTTGACTATCTGATGCTTTATATTAAACAACTTGGCTGATAGAGATGATTGGCTGAGTTTCATAGGAATTTAATGTTAAAAGTTGTTTGATGCTGCCTAGTGTTCATTCTACCAGTCTTTTAGTCAGGATCACTGCCATACTTAGGTTTAAGTTTATTTTTTTGTTTCAGTTTCTCATTTTTATTTATTTTTATTTTTTTCTACTTTCTTCCTCTCAACAATTACTGTGTAGGTTTATTATTAGATTGAAAGTAAACTAGTCTACAGTTAAAGAAGTGGATTGGACAATCGTTTCATGATGAAAAGTTGTGTTGCATACAGTTTCTTACATCTTCATACATAAAGCTGTAGTTACAGTTTAGCTGTACCTGAATATTGAGCCGACTCAATAAGAAAACCAAAGTTTCAGAGTCATATGTGAGCCTGAACCTCTTGCAATTTACCTTTATTATATTTAGATTGGTATGTAATTTAACGATGCTTGCAGCCTCAGGTATGGATGACATGGCACCGTTAATATTGTCAAGCTGTATAATTTTTACTTCAAGCATGTTTTTGTTAGCCTCATCCTTCATATACATAACAATATAAAGTACCATAGTAGTACTAAATTAATTGTATGAATAATAAAAGTTACTTTATGTGTGAACATAATTCTTATGGCATCAAATCTGATTTCTGAAGAGGTGTCCTTGGCACCAGTGTTGGAGATATAAATTGAAAAGAAAAAAGAAAACTATAAATAAAGTAATAATTAGCTATGCTATTGTGACTTTCATAGAATGGTGCTCAAAGGTAAAATAATAAGTGTGACATTTTTAACAGCATCACATTTTCTAGATCACCAAATAGAATTTAAGATTAAATAGGCATGATTCATAGTATCCCAATGGACTAGCGTGGCCCAGCATTGTATCGCTTACTTTATCTTATGTCATGCTTGCACAATACTTTCTTCATTAAAGTCAGTTATTTCTTTTTAATATTAGATGTCATTCATATTAGAATAATCCAAATTGATTTGGAAGTAATATGGAATATTGAAAGAAATTAATGGGATGCAACTCCATAGGGGCAGGTTGCTGGTTTTATGTAAAGTAATGCTGCTATGTTCGCTTCAGGTGAAAAAGCAACATTAAAACATGATTTTAAATAGAACCTACTGAATATGTGTATATGAAAAGCTTCTTTAAAGGTGTATAGCATACTTCATAAATTCTTTGTAAATAGTACTCTATGCGATGTGATTTTAGCAGTGATAGTACAGTGTGGTCATAGCTGCAAGAATGTTAGCAATTGGCACCCTTTTTTCTATGAATTCTTGGATTCCCCAGTTTCTTTGATTCCTGGGATTCTATTTTCTGTGATTAGATTCAGCATCCTCTTTTCCCTGGAGTGAACACAGCGCCCCCTTCTGCCGCTCGCCAGTTTACGTGTAGTCAGTAGTAGTTATCTAGCTAAACAGTACAGTTCAACCTGGACATTGTTACTGTGTATGTACGCTCATGTTGTATGGCATGAATAAGTAAATAAATGAATTATGTTGACATACAATAATGTTTTTCTTGTTATTATCCTTATACTATATGTATGTGTGTACTATATTCATGATATAGAAAAGAAATACTATTCGCTGTTGGTTCCTTCTTTCTTTACCTTTGCTAATGTTGGTTGTGTTTTTGTTTTGTTTTTTCCTTGAAAATTTGAAAAAACAGGTTTGTAATCATTAATATGAAATAGGCTTTAAGTGAATTCCTTAGACCACAGATTGCCCAGTAAACAATCCCTGACTAAGTTCCTCTTTTTATACAGATGATAAAACCGTCATACAGCCAGAGACACTGACTTGATTTTTTTAAGCCATATTTTATCAAGTAGACTGTAGACCATCCATGATAGTTCACAGCAATTTTCAAGTGGATGTAGATATGTCACATATGTCACAATATAAGTTCAAGAAAAGTCCCTTTTTGAAAGTCAATGCAAGTGTCCTGCAATATTCAAATAGCAACCTCCACATTTATAAATCAATAGACACAGTAGTTAAAGGAGTTCACATGATATATCATATATGAGAGTGCATTAAGAAAATTAGGAAAGTCAAGAATTTCAAATATATTTTTTCCAAAAAAAATCAATGATTTATTAATAAGATATTGTAACTAGTCTTATTCTATAAATATGTAGCCATATAGTCCCTTTATATATATTCCCTATTATGCAGCTTTCACTCTGAATGTCTTGAACTTTTGTCTCTCCTTGAAAAATAGATAATAACTCAACTTTTCAATGACTTTCATAAATGGTGTGTAAATCATAACTGCAAACATTATTTTCCTTTGGGAATGGGGGATGTGAAGAAAAAATATTATTTTAAGAGACAGAAAAAATGAAAGGAATAAATTTGTAAATACAAAATATTATGATTTATTATGATTTACTTACTGTTGGCTCTGTACATCACAGAAAAAAAATATCAAAGTATAGGCAAAAATATACATCTTCACAAAGAAAGTCTCATTCCACATATGAATACATTAAAAGCATACTCACATACAACTACATGCATGTTTGCATATGCAAAAGCAAACACACACATACATGTATACTCATACACTCAAAAACATACACACACTACACAAACACTAAACACACACACACACACACACACACACACACACACACACACACACACACACACACACACACACACACACACACACACACTCTCTCTCTCTCTCTCTCTCTCTCTCTCTCTCTCTCTCTCTCTCTTTCTCTCTTTCTCTCTTTCTCTCTTTCTCCCTTTCTCTCTTTCTCTCTTTCTCTCTTTCTCTCTTTCTTTCTTTCTTTCTTTCTTTCTCAGTCTCTTTCTCAGTCTCTTACTCACTCACTCACTCATTCACACACACACACACACACACACACACACACACACACACACACACACACACACACACACACACACACACACACACACACACACACACACACACACACACACTTACTTACACACACACACACTTACTTACACACACACACACACACACACACACACACACACACACACACACACACACACACACACACACACACACACACACACACACACACACACACACTCTCACACACACACACACACACACACACACACACACACACACACACACACACACACACACACACACACACACACACACACACACACACACACACACACTCTCTCACACACACACACACACACACACACACACACACACACACACACACACACACACACACACACACACACACACACACACACACACACACACACACACACACACACACACACACACACACACACACACACACACACACACACACACACACACACACACACACACACACACACACACACACACACACAGCCACTCACTCACTCACACATACACATACATACATACAGACACACAAAGAAAGACTAGCATAATATTAGTTTGCACCATTAGGAAACCAAACATTTGTTAGAAAACTTTAAACAAAGAAAAAGTCTCATTTTGTTGCAATTTTCAAAATAAGTTACTTCAAAGAAAATGTATTATCTAAAATAGCTTCATCTAAGCCCCATTCCTACAGCATAAAAAAGCAAATACATATCTAATAAACAAAATATACATTATCTATGAAAGAAAAAATGCAGATAAACAATCAAAACACCAATTGATTTGCAACCACAACTAACCCAAATTCTAATGCTCAAGCAGCATGTATGACTACTCAGCCTTTAAGCATCATGCAGTATAGAAAATGGAGAATTTAAATGAAGAATAAAAATGTTTGCTTGCAAAATGAAAATAATATTTAGGAAACCGATATTCTTGTTCTCACAAACAATAAAACTGTTAAAAGCATAACATTTAAAAAATCATATTCTTAATTTGGGATGTAGCACCTGCTGTTTCATCCATAAGTAAAATATATTCAACAAGAAATGTAAACCTTAAGGTAATTTAAAAGCATTGTAAGTTTTCAATTTCCATTCTCACAGCTGAGTATTTTGTAATTCCTCCTCTTCTTCTGGCTTTTCATAGCTGAAATAAAAGTTGAAACATTCTATGATTACTAAGAATCCCATTCTTTTATTAAAACTAAACTCTTCTTGACTGTGTGAGTCTGTCAATGAATAAACATATAC
>BOPN01002698.1:172268-174768 GCA_017312705.2 Penaeus japonicus | reverse complement strand
ACGTGTAACACCGCCCGGGCGCCAGGGTTTCCCCACAGTTCAAGCTTAACGTTTCCCACATTCCCAGCTTTATGTTTCCTCATAGTTGAAGCTTACATTTCAAGCTGAACGCCTTCCAACTCTAAGCTTACTTTCCCCCCCACAGTTCTAGCTTAATGTCTTCTGTGTCCAAGCTTCATGTTTTCCCTCAGCCAAAGCTTAGTGTTTTCCCAGTCCTACCATAACGTGTTTCTACAGTTCAAGCTTAACGTTTCTTTTCTCACTATACAAGCTTAACCTTTTTCTGAGGCCCACACCAACTTTACCACCTTGATTCTCTCTTTGTTTACCTGGTTCCCTCTTTCTCTGCTTAATTCCCTCTGTCTGTTTAATGTCTTCCCTCTCTCTGCTTGACTCCCCTCTCTCACTTCCCGGTTCCCTCTCCCTCTCCTCACTTCCCTCTCTCTGCTTAATTCCTGCCCTCTCTCTGTCCCCGATTTCCTCATTCTCTCTGTTTAATTCCTGCTTTCTCTGCTTGATTCCCCTACTTTCACTTCCCGATTCCCTCTCTCTGCTTAATTCCTGCTTTCTCTGCTTGATTCCCTTCTTTCACTTCCCGATTCCCTCTCTCTACCTCACTTCCTTCTCTCTGCTTAAGTCCTGCTTTCTCTGCTTGATTCCCCTCTTTCACTTCCCGATTCCCTCTCCCTCTCCCTCACTTTCTTCCTTCTGCTTGATTCCTGCTTTCTTTGGGATCTCTCTAGGATCTTATAGTAATATAATGTCATACACGAAATAGAATCTGTGATACTTTAAGCCAGTGAGGCAGCAGATAATGCCATGAATTACTTTACTGCTGTGAGTATCATTTCGTGTATCACACTATATCACTATAATATCCCATAATTCCCTTGCTCTCTCTCCTCACTTCCCTTTATCTGCTTAATTACTGCTCTCTCTCTCCAATCCCCCCCCCCCCGTTCTCTCTCTCCTCGCTTCCCTTTCTCTGCTTAATTACTGCTCTCTCTCCCCATTTCTGACCCCCCCTCTCTCTGCTTGATTCCACGCTCTCTCTTCCCGATTCCTCTACTCTCTCTCTCTGCTCGCTTCCCTCTCTTTGCTTAATCCCTGCTCCCTCACTCTCCGATCCCTCCCCCCCCTCTATCTCTCTCTCCCTCTCTCTCTCTCTCTCTCTCTGCTCGCTTCTCTCTCTCTGCTGAATTCCTACTCCCTCACTCCCCGATTCTCTCTCTCTCTCTTTCTCTCTCTCTCGCCTCTCTCTCTCTGCTTAATTCCTGCTCTTTCTGCTCGGTCGTTTCTGTCTCGTTGGATCCGAGTCTTTAAATAACCCGCTCGCTGCTCCGCTCCGTTCATGCATACGGAACAAGCATCCTGTGCGCTGAATGGCCAGTCTGTGTGAGTGTATTTGTGTGTGTGTGTGTGTGTGTGTGTGTGTGTGTGTGTGTGTGTGTGTGTGTGTGTGTGTGTGTGTGTGTGTGTGTGTGTATGCTTGTGTGTGTGGAGGGTGGGTGATGGGGGGGCTTTCTGTGTGGTGGGTATTTGTGCGTGTGTGTCTGTGTGTGTGTGTGTGTATGTGTGTGTGTGTGTGTGTGTATGTGTGTGTACCTGTGTGTGTGTAAATATATATGTGTGTGTGCGTGTATGTGTGAGTATATTTGTGTGTGCGTGTGTATAAAAGTAGATTTAGTTTTTTTTTCCTCTCTCCTATTTTCTTTATTTATTCATTCTCTTCGTTACAATTTCCTTCACTTTTCAATAGTTTATGGATCATAGTTCATGCAAAGAATATTGATGGCTTTGCATGTTAACTGTACTTTTGGGTCATTTCCACCTTTTAATATTACAGGACTTAGGATTCTTTATCTTTCAATGCACTGCTTGATATGACTGGATTAATTGGCAACCGGAAAGACAAAATAAAATGCAAATTCAGTGAATAAATATATCTATAAATGTTACTTTCTTTCATTTTGAGTACTTGATTAGAGATACAAAGAAAATCATTCACACGCAAAAATGTAAAAAAAAGAAAGAAATAAGAATGAAAGAGAATTTTATGCCAATTTCAGAGCATTGCATAAAACATCACACACTCTTCACAGAAGCGTAATAAGCAAAAGCCTTGCGTGTGATCGCCAAAGTGTCTCGGAATTATATTGCAAGGGAAAAAATTAAAGCTTGCATATAGCACGTCATGCCCTCCAGTGGCACGAGAGTAATATTGAAACCGCTCTTTGCTGACAGAGTTAAAAAAGAAAAGAAAAAGAAAAAAGAAAAAAAGAAATAAAAAAGCAAAAGAAAAAAAAAGAAAAGAAAGAAAGATAAAAACAAAACAAATGACCTAGATCAATGGATAAATCTGGAGGTTATATTACTGAGTCTGTATGATATAATGGATATGAATGCGCTTATATATATATATATATATATATATATATATATATATATATATATATATATATATATATATATATATATATATATATATATGTGTGTGTGT
>BOPN01002698.1:144768-147268 GCA_017312705.2 Penaeus japonicus | reverse complement strand
TGCAGTTAAGAATATATAACCCTGGAGCCATTCAATTAAAAGTTACATTGCAGCGACTGTGAATTAAATAAAGCAAAGTAAACTATTTTACCACTGATAGTATCGTCTTGATGAGCATTATGTTCAATCTCAACTTTCTTATAACTCTTGTGACTGTAATGATGATAATGGTAAGGGTGATGATGACAATGATGACAATTGCAATGATAGTGATGATGATAAGAATTATAATGGTAATGACAATATGATAATGATGATGATATGAATGATAATGGTAATGATAATATGATAATGATGATGATAAGAATATGGATAAGAATGATAATGGTAATGACAGTACGATAATGATAACAATGATAATAATGACAATGATAATGGTAATAATAATGATGATAAAAAATATCTTAACAATGAGGATAAAGACGAGGATGATGATAGTAGCAGTACTAGTTATCATTACATTTGTAAATGATTATCATTACAATTGATGTAATCATTACCATTATTACAACGATTGTCATGATTATTACCGTTGTAATAATCATGACAATGATGACAATGATAATGAAAATGATGATGATAATGATAATGATAATAGTAAGAGTGGTAATGATTATTATGATGATAATAATAATGACAATAACTGTAAAGAGACAATAATGATGATAACAATAATAGTAATGATAAAGGTCATAATAATGACAATAAGGATGATAGAATGATGATATCTATAATATCAATAATGATAACTATCTTAAAAAGTAGTGATATTATAATAATGATACAACTAACAATAATAATGTTCAAAACAATGATAACCATGAAGATAAAGATAATGATGATAACAGAGATAACAAACATGGAAGTGATAACAACAACAGCAACAACAACAATGGCAATGGTGATGATGATAATGACAATAATCATAAAGATAATATTGATAATATCATACTTGTAACAATAACATAAACAGTATTCATAATAATTACAAAAATAATGACGATGATTGTTTTAATAACAATAAAAATCTTAAAAAGATAATGATCATCCTAACAAATATTTCTGACAATGATAAAGGTAATAGATAATGAAGTATTTGCATAATTTGTATAACGGCAACAGTATTAAAATATTATCAAAACCAACAATATCAACAATAATTGAGAACTGTCAGAAGTCTACGGGGGCACACATCACATTTCACTTACTGCATTCATAATCTTGTCATCCTGTTTCTGCCAAATTTATTGTGGGATTTTTGTTTATTAATTGAGATATGATGTTTTAATTTTTATCATATTACACGAAACTGATACCTACCTGCATTTATCCATAAATGTGTTTGTCTACAATTATCATCATTAACTGATTATCTTTATTACAATCTTTTACTGATATTATCCTTATCATTTTTATCATTATTATCCTTTCTATCATCATTATAATCATCATCATTTCATTATTGCTGTTATCATCATTATTACCATTATTTTAATCTTTATAACTATTATTACCATTATCATCATCATTATCATGACTATTATCATCATTATTGTTATTATCATGATTATTGGCATTGTTATCATTATAATAATTATCCATAGTATAGTTACCATTATGATTATCACTATTATTATTACTATTTTTCCTCTACTATTATTCTTATAATCATTATCATCTTTATTATCATTTTTGTTACTGTTATCAATATCATTTCTTACAAATTAATGAAACTTGGAGATTCTCTTTCTCTCTCTCTCTCTCCCTCCTTCTCTATATCTCTCTCTCTTTATCAATCTCTGTCTCCCTCCCTCTCTCTTTATCTCTCTTTATCAATCTCTGTCTCCCTCCCTCCCTCCCTCATTCTCTTACTTCCTCTCTCTCACTCTTTTTGTGTATACGTGTTTGTTTGTGGGTGTGTGTTTGTTTATTTGTGAAAGCGTTAAGGGAGGGATATATATATATATATATATATATATATATATATATATATATATATATATATATATAGAGAGAGAGAGAGAGAGAGAGAGAGAGAGAGAGAGAGAGAGAGAGACAGAGAGAGAGACAGAAAGAGAGAAAGACACAGAGAGATACAGAGAGAGAGTAAATTGTAATCAAAGTCATGCAACCATCATGTATCTGTGTTGCTTTGACAAAACGTCATTATAAGACAAAACGTTATTATTGTCTCAAATACGATTATTCAAGATAGCGAATCGGCCTCAATCTCTTTAGGGAAAGAAGAACTCCTGTTAAAATGATAAGGCACGAAAAGAAAATTACGCTATTTCTTTAAGGTAATAAAAAGATCCATATAAGTAAAAAACATTAACAACAAGAACAAAAACGAACTACATATCTATCTATCTATCTATATGTGAATATATATATATATATATATATATATATATATATACATATATATATACATACATATACATACATATATATATATATATATATATATATATATGTATACATCTATCTATCTATATAT
>BOPN01002698.1:135000-139963 GCA_017312705.2 Penaeus japonicus | reverse complement strand
AGAGAGAGAGAGAGAGAGAGAGAGAGAGAGAGAGAGAGAGAGAGAGAGAGAGAGAGAGAGAGAGAGAGAGGAGAGAAAGAATAGAGAGAGAATGATAGAGAGAAAGAAAGAGAGTCTGAGAGAGAGAGAAAAAGAAATAGAGAGAAAGAGACATAAAGAGAGAGAGAGAGAAAGAGAAAGAGAGAGAGATAAAAAAAGAGAAAGAGAGAGAGAGAGAGAAAGAAAGAAAGAAAAAGTGAAAGAGAGAGAGAGAGAAAGAAAGAAAAAGAGAAAGAGAGAGAGAGAGAGAAAGAAAGAAAAAGAGAAAGAGAGAGAGAGAATGGTACTAATTAATGCCTTTGAAATCATGGTAATACAAAAGGAATGTCTTTATCCTATTGCAAGGCAATATGCAAGGCGATTCGATTCTGGTTTTACCAACATCAAAACATTAATGATTTCGAAAGCAGAGTTTGATAATCAAGCATCCATTACAGTGGAGTAACCTAATATATCACAATAACAGAACAGGAACCATACGATGATAGATTAAGCAGGCATTATATATAAGAATACTCACCGATAGCTTTGTAGCTACATGATTTAATAGCCTCGTTTTTATTTTATTTTTTAAAGTTTCCTTTTAAAAGTTGTGCTTGTATCAGTAACTATGGTTTTCTATGTATGGGAAAAATCATAGATTAATATAATTATCCCCAATATCGCCAGTCAAAATTTGAAGAAAATCAGAAATATGGATGAGAACATAAAGGACAACAATGGAAAATGCTAAAATTATCTCAAAATGGTAATAACAGTAACATCTAATAACAAAACACGTTATCATTGTTTTATAATGATCCCCATAATGTTTTTTATCATCATTATTAACATCCTTATCATTACTATTATTATCTTCTTATTGTTATGATGATCATTAATGTTATTATCAATGTTATCATCATTATTGTCATGATCATTATCATCATTGTTATTATTATCCTTACTATCCTCATTATCATTATTACAGTATTATCATTATCATTATCACTACTATCATTGTTATCATTATTACTGTTATTGTAATTGTTATTATCCTTATTATTGCCGTTGTCATTAATATATTTCATTATCATTATCATGATTATTATCCTGATAATTGTTATCATCATTACTTTTATTATTATTGTTATTATTAGCATTACCGTTACCATTATCATTATTTTAATTTTTATCATCATTATCATTGCTATCATCATTATCATTTATTATTATCATAATCATTATTTCCATTATCATTATTATTATTTCCATTATCATTATTATTATTATCATTATCATCATTATCATTGTCATTATTATCATCATTATCATTACCATTATCATCATTATCATCATTATTTTTTATGATCATTATGAAAATAAAGAACGAAAACAAAAGTGCTTAAACACAAATCGAGTAAAAATAACATTCAGTAACATTTTTCATCAATAAATTTAGATCTCTGTTACACGAACTGCAGTTCAGATGTTTTGGATGGTATAAGTGAAATATGGCTTTTATACCCGCAGACTTTTCATTCAGACTGCCTGCTAAAACTATTTGTTTTGTATTTTTGTTATTCATCTTTTCAATCCTATCATTGGATGCTGTGTTACTGTTTTTTTGCTGTTATCATTTTATAGTTGGTATGACTTTCATTTTTATTAGATTCGTAATTATATCGTTTGTATTATGGTTATTATTAATAGCTAACGTTATCGCATTACTAGCATGTGACAGACACACACATTATTATCATTAAAATTTTTATCTTTAGAATTATTGCAGTTATGATATTGATAATGAGAGATATAGTGATAGTAATGTCAATAATAATGATAATTATATCATTAATAATTTCACATTGTAGATAATAATTACGTTCTATTAAGTTTGCAGATGCATATTTAAATTTGTATGTTATCATTTGGAGTGGAGTGATGGTAATGATAATAACAACAGTAGTAATAATAGTGATAATTATGATGATAATGATAATGATGATGATGAGAATGATAACAATAATAATAATGATAATAGTGATGATAATGACGATGATGAAAATAACAATAACAGCAACAAAAACGACAACAGCAAAGACATCAATAATAACAATAAGCGTAGTGATAATGATGATACTGATAATTATGATGATAATTATGACTGCCACAGGAATAAAGGATGTGTTGCGTAATTGAAAATAGATAAAACAATCTTGACATGAGGGAGCAAGAGAGCTATAGATAGATAGATAGATAGATAGAGAGATAGAGAGAAAGAGAGTCTCTCTTCTCACCACTTATCGCTTCCCTCTCTACTCCTCTCCCTAACCATCCCATTCTCCCCCTTTTCCTCATTCGTCAAATAATTAAGCAATTTAATCTGGAAACACAAACGTGAGCCTGTTAACAAAGATTTTTTGATGTTTTGTTTCGTAGAAAACTTCTGAAGACATCTAATTGGTGAGCGAAGTTTCTATTAATATCATTTCTACCGACTGTTTCTCACAAAGTTAGGGAACTGGATTGTTGGAGTTTTCTGTCATTCTCCTTTCTTCTCTTTTCTATTTCTCGAATTCTTTTTGAACAAAAAAAATTCTCTCTTTCTTCCTTTCCTTCTCTCTCTCTCTCTCTCTCTCTCTCTCTCCTCTCTCTCTCTCTCTCTCTCTCTCTCTCTCTAGCCACCCCGTGATTCTCCTGATTGGCGAATCAAGCCAGGGTAGATAATCGCCTATCTACTTCCCCAAACATTATCATTTTTATATCATATCCTCCGTCCTTGAACACCAATGAGCATACAGCTTGATATTCCCTTTTAAGACAGGGCGTCCCAATATCCATTTATATTCCTTGGTCACACGTGTCATGTCTCTGCAATCTCACTCAGGTTGCACAAGTTGCTTAAGAAATCTGTGGTGGGATATCATGGTTTTGTATCTGACGTTTTTATCTGTCTGTCACTCGCTACTTGTCACAACCCATCTGCTTCTTACTTTGTTTTCAGTATCTGTCTTTCCATAGTCCAAAGCACACACACATACATACATTTACACGCACACACACACACACATATACAACCACACACATACGCCCATACATCCCCCCCACCCCCCACCCCCACACACATACACAACCACACGCACACACACACACACACACACACACACACACACACACACACACACACACACACACACATACACCTCCCCACACGCCCATACATACCCCCCCCCCCACACACACACAAATACGTGCTTAAACACAAAACTTCCAAGAATTATACAAAACTATTTTTAAGAACTTCAACTTCACCACAATTGCTGTCAACATTCCACCGCGAAATCCACCAGCCCCCCCCCCCCCCAATGAATTCCCCTACCTATGGCCAGCCCACCTCCCCCATTAACCCCCCCCCCTCTCCCCATTTTCTCTTTTCTTTACCCAACCGTTTCCCATTACTTCTATTCTTCCCCTCTCCCCATTACCTTCCTCCTCCCCCTCAATATTACCTCTCTCCTACGCCTCTCCCTCTATCCTTCCCCTCCCCCATCACCTTCCCCATTACCCATCACCTTCCCCATTACCCCATTCCTCCCCTCCCCACCCCATCCCACCCCCATTACCTACCCCATTCCTCCCCATCCCCATCCCCATCCCCACCCCCTCATTACCTATCCCATTCCCACCCCACCCCACACCTCCCCATTACCTACCCCATCCTCCCTTCCCCATCCCCTACCCCATCCCCATCCCCTTCCCCATCCCCATCCCCCACCCCTACCCCTACCCCTCCCCCCACCCCCTCCCCCGCTATGTGCAACAATAAATTTCTCAATCGTCTTCACGGACATCTCGCAGGACAATAGTCGCGTTACTCGGACGTGCTTGAGGTTCACGCTTCTTGCAGATAAAGCACGTCGAGTCATGCCAGCAAGAGTGCTGACGTGTTGAACAGACCCACGCACGCACTCATGCCTTTGCACATACTCACTCAAGCACTTGTTCACGCACTCGTGGGTTCCGAAGAGGGCTAAGACCAACAGGTTTTTTCAAATTCGATCTAATTTTTTTTTTTTTTTGGCTTTCTTTTTCTTTATCTTTCTGCCTCTCTCTCTTCTTCTTCTTCTCTCTTTCTCTCTTCTTCTCTCTTTCTCTCTTTTTCTTTTATTTTCTTTTTGCTTATATATATATATATATATGTATATATGTGTGTGTATGTACGTCTGTGTGTGTACGTCTTTGTGTGTGTTTGTGGGCGTGGGTGAGTGTTTATATAGGCCTACCTACATAAGGTGAAAAATGCGATGAGGAGATGAATATCTGTGCCGCCATATATTTACCTATGGACTAATAGGCGAAAGGAGATATATATAGAAAGACACATAAATAACCAATCACAACCTACAATCATCTCAAGGAAAGAGAAACAAGCTACGCCAATATAAAACACTTACAGACGAAAGTCACTCTTCCACAAACACACATAGACACATAAATACACACACACACACACACACACACACAAACCCTCTTCCCCAAACACACCCATATCCACAAATAAACCACCTACCCACACATACACCCACATAACCCCTCCCACACCCACGCACATAACAACCCCCCCCCCCCATACACACACACACCCACACCCACAAATATATAGATATCCATACACGCATATTACTCGCATCGAAAAGTCAGATTCCCGAAACGCGTCGTGCTGTGACAAGGCCTAAGGCGTGTCTGCGCAGCGGCCAAACTCTCTCTCTAATATTCATGAGAAATTTGATGATAAACAAGCTGAGCGAGTGCAGGTGGCTGCCAACGTGCCCACAGCTGCTGCCACCAGTCACTCGTTTGCCCTTTTGGCCTGTCTTTTTCCCCTCTGATTCCCTCGCTGTCTCTCGCTGTCTGTTTGGCTGGTTTTCTCTGTATCTGGATG
>BOPN01002698.1:110000-112500 GCA_017312705.2 Penaeus japonicus | reverse complement strand
TATGAATAATCTCAGAAATATAATGAGAAAACACACGAATCAACGAAACATACAACATCGATACTAAATTCCCGCGTTTTCTCCACCAGAGAAAACGCCTTGCCTTACCAAAGAAACAAGAGGAATTCATTATACCAAGTACCTCCCTTGGCAAAGTATATATATATATATATATATATATATATATATATATATATATATATATATATATATATATATATATATATATATATTCTTTATGACTATTCACCCTCCCCCACCCCCAAGACATAGATCCGTTTCAAAAGTCTAGTGAATCCTTGTGGTCAACCTATATTACGTCACAAGTTAGGAGATGTATATATATATACTGTATATATATACTGTATATATATATATATATGTATGTGTATATGTATATATGTATGTGTGTATATATATATATATATACATATATATATAGATAGATAGATAGATAGATAGATAGATAGATAGATAGATTGATAGATAGATAGATATAGATATATATAGATATAAGTATATATATATTTATATATATATATATATATATATATATATATATATATATATATATATAAATATATACATATAAATATATAAATATATATATATATATATATATATATATATATATATATATATATATATATATAAGGCTGATTTGAGGCTGATACATATGCATAATTGCTCTCCGGCTGTACACTGACATACATAAACGCATCTATACATACATATAAACACACAGGAATAAGTATACTCACACACACATACAAATAAACAAATAAACACACACAATAAACACAAACAAACAAACACACAAATAAACATCGAACACACATAAACACACACATCCATTCAGTTAATCTATATCTAAATTTTAATGTTTATTTGCATGTCTATATCTATGTAACTATATCCATCTATCTATCTATCTATCTACCTATAAAGCTCAATCGAGAAACATTAATATTCACTTATCTATCTATCTATCTGCCTATCCAGTCACCTTTCCTTATAAGGGTTATTTATACTCATACATTATCCATAGTTATCCTAACTTTAGACTCCGTTCTTTCTATAGTAACATTACCTACAGTTACATAGCTTTATATAGCTTTGCATAGCTCCATATAGCCTTGAGTAGCTTCATAAAGCTTTACATAGCTTCAAAAAGCTTTACAATGCTTCATATAGCTTGACATAGCTTTATTTAGTTTTACATAGGTTCATATAGCTTTACATAGTTCCATATAGCCTGACATAGCTTCATAAAGCTTTACATAGCTTCATATAGCTTTTCATAGCTTTATTTAGCTTTACATAGGTTCATATAGCTTTACATAGGTTCATATAGCTTTACATAGCTTCATACAGATTTACATAGCTTCATGTAGCTTTACATAGCTTCAAATAGCTTTACATAGCTTCATATAGCTTTACATAGCTTTACATAGCTTTACATAGCTTCATACAGCTTTACATAGCTTCAAATAGCTTTACGTAGCTTCATATTGTTTCATATAGCTTTACATAGTTTCATACAGCTTTACATAGCTTCAAATAGCTTTACATAGCTTCATATAGCTTCATATAGCTTCATATAGCTTTACATAGCTTCATACAGCTTTACATAGCTTCATATAGCTTTACATAGCTTCATATAGCTTTACATAGCTTCATATAGCTTTACATAGCTTCATACAGCTTTACATAGCTTCATATAGCTTTACATAGCTTCATACAGCTTTAAATAGCTTCATATAGCTTTACATAGCTTCATATAGTTTTATATAGCTTCAAACAGCTTTACATAATTTCATATAGCTTTACATAGCATCATACAGTCTTACATAGCTTCATAAAGCTTTGCATAGCTTTATATAGCTTTACATAGCATCATATAGCCTTACCTAGCTTCATAAAGCTTTACCTAGCTTCATATAGCTTTACCTAGCTTCATATAGCTTTACCTAGCTTCATATAGCTTTACCTAGCTTCATATAGCTTTACTCATGTCTCTGCTTCAACCTCTAACTCTATATCATACCATTTCTTAAGCTTCTTTTCTGAGATGCTTCCTTAAGGCTATTTCATCTTTGACGTGTGAAGTAGGATATATTCCTACTGTTAATGGCAAGGAGATTGAAGGAGTAGATTCGTTATTGTTCTGATTCACTCAAGGAATGAAAAGGATAATTTGTCTCGTCAGATCGATGGAATATGGAGTCTTGATTCTAGTACATCAATTTCTTTTAGTTTCCCCTTTGGCACCCTAAGGTTATCCAGCGGTTTTCATTCGCTTAGTAAGTCTCTAGACGAATTTTCAAAAGTATGATGTGTATCCTATCTGCTTGGTTGGATGTTATGCTTGGGTTGTGCAGGTTGGCCGCTGCCCGTCATGCAAACTAAATAATCGTGGGCGCCAAAATGTAGAGTTCCACACAATTTAGAATGGATTTAAGTCTTGGTTTTCGTTTTAGAAGAGTCAAAGTAATCTGTT
>BOPN01002698.1:92500-97500 GCA_017312705.2 Penaeus japonicus | reverse complement strand
GCTTACCTGCTGATCCTTGTGCTTCCCTGCTGATCATTGTGCTTCCCTGCTGATCCTTGTGCTTCCCTGCTGATCATTGTGCTTCCCTGCTGATCCTTGTGCTTCCCTGCTGATCATTGTGCTTCCCTGCTGATCCTTGTGCTTCCCTGCTGATCCTTGTGCTTCCCTGCTGATCATTGTGGTTCCCTGCTGATCTTTGTTTTGACCTGCTGATCATTGTTCTTCCCTGCTGATCATTGTTCTTCCCTGCTGATCATTGTTCTTCCCTGCTGATCATTGTTCTTCCCTACTGATCATTGTGCTTCCCTACTGATCATTGTGCTTCCCTGCTGATCATTGTGCTTCCCTGCTGATCATTGTGCTTCCCTGCTGATCATTGTGCTTCCCTGCTGATCATTGTTCTTCCCTGCTGATCATTGTGCTTCCCTACTGATCATTGTGCTTCCCTGCTGATCATTGTGCTTCCCTACTGATCATTGTGCTTCCCTACTGATCATTGTGCTTCCCTACTGATCATTGTGCTTCCCTACTGATCATTGTGCCTCCCTGCTTATCATTGTGCTTCCCTGCTGATCCTTGTGCCTCCCTGCTGATCATTGTTCTTCCCTGCTGATCATTGTTCTTCCCTGCTGATCATTGTGCTTCCCTGCTGATCATTGTGCCTCCCTGCTGATCATTGTGCCTCCCTACTGATCATTGTTCTTCCCTGCTGATCATTGTACTCCCCTGCTGATCATTGTGCTTCCCTGCTGATCCTTGTGCTTCCCTGCTGATCCTTGTGCTTCCCTGCTGATCATTGTTCTTCCCTGCTGATCATTGTACTCCCCTGCTGATCATTGTGCTTCCCTGCTGATCCTTGTGCCTCCCTGCTGATCCTTGTGCTGCCCTGTTGATCCTTGTGCTTCCCTGCTGATCCTTGTGCTTCCCTGCTGATCATTGTACTCCCCTGCTGATCATTGTGCTTCCCTGCTGATCATTGTTCTTCCCTGCTGATCATTGTTCTTCCCTGCTGATCATTGTGCCTCCCTGCTTATCATTGTGCTTCCCTGCTGATCCTTGTGCCTCCCTGCTGATCATTGTTCTTCCCTGCTGATCATTGTTCTTCCCTGCTGATCCTTGTTCTTCCCTGCTGATCATTGTTCTTCCCTGCTGATCATTGTGCTTCCCTGCTGATCCTTGTGCTTCCCTGCTGATCATTGTGCTGCCCTGCTGATCATTGTGCCTCCCTGCTGATCATTGTGCTTCCCTGCTGATCATTGTGCTTCCCTGCTGATCATTGTGCTTCCCTGCTGATCCTTGTGCTTCCCTGCTGATCATTGTGCTGCCCTGCTGATCATTGTGCCTCCCTGCTGATCATTGTGCCTCCCTGCTGATCATTGTGCCTCCCTGCTGATCATTGTGCTTCCCTGCTGATCATTGTGCCTCCCTGCTGATCATTGTGCCTCCCTGCTGATCATTGTGCTGCCCTGCTGATCCTTGTGCCTCCCTGCTGATCATTGTGCTTCCCTGCTGATCCTTGTGCCTCCCTGCTTATCATTGTGCTGCCCTGCTGATCCTTGTGCTTCCCTGCTGATCCTTGTGCTGCCCTGCTGATCCTTGTGCTTCCCTGCTGATCCTTGTGGTTCCCTGCTGATCCTTGTGCTTCCCTGCTGATCCTTGTGCTTCCCTGCTGATCCTTGTGCTTCCCTGCTGATCCTTGTGCTTCCCTGCTGATCCTTGTGCCTCCCTGCTGATCCTTGTGCTTCCCTGCTGATCCTTGTGGTTCCCCATTGATCCCCTCAGGGTTCTCTGCTGATCCTTGTGCTCTCTGCTGATCCTTGTGCTTCCCTGCTGATCCTTGTGCTTCCCCTGCTGATCCTTGTTCCCTGCTGACTGTGCCTCCCTGCTGATCCTTGTGCTTCCCTGCTGATCCTTGTGCTTCCCTGCTGATCCTTGTGCCTCCCTGCTGATCATTGTGCTTCCCTGCTGATCCTTGTGCTTCCCTGCTGATCCTTGTGCTTCCCTGCTGATCCTTGTGCCTCCCTGCTGATCATTGTGCTTCCCTGCTGATCCTTGTGCCTCCCTGCTGATCCTTGTACTGCCCTGTTGATCCTTGTGGTTCCCTGCTGATCCTTGTGCCTCCCTGCTGATCCTTGTGGTTCCCTGCTGATCATTGTGCTGCCCTGTTGATCATTGTGCCTCCCTGCTGATCATTGTGCTTCCCTGCTGATCCTTGTGCTATCCCTGCTGATCATTGTGCTTCCCTGCTGATCCTTGTGCTTCCCTGCTGATCCTTGTGCCTCCCTGCTGATCATTGTGCTTCCCTGCTGATCCTTGTGCCTCCCTGCTGATCCTTGTGCCTCCCTGCTGATCCTTGTGCTTCCCTGCTGATCATTGTGTTTCCCTGCTGATCCTTGTGCTTCCCTGCTGATCATTGTGCTTCCCTGCTGATCCTTTTGCTTCCCTGCTGATCATTGTGCTGCCCTGCTGATCATTGTGCTTCCCTGCTGATCCTTGTGCCTCCCTGCTGATCATTGTGCCTCCCTGCTGATCATTGTGCTGCCCTGCTGATCCTTGTGCTTCCCTGCTGATCCTTGTGCTTCCCTGCTGATCCTTGTGCTTCCCTGCTGATCCTTGTGCTTCCCTGCTGATCATTGTGCTTCCCTGCTGATCCTTGTGCTTCCCTGCTGATCCTTGTGCTTCCCTGCTGATCCTTGTGCTTCCCTGCTGATCCTTGTGCCTCCCTGCTGATCCTTGTGCTTCCCTGCTGATCCTTGTTCTTCCCTGCTGATCCTTGTGGTTCCCTGCTGATCCTTGTGGTTCCCTGCTGATCCTTGTGCTTCCCTGCTGATCTCAGTTTCCCTGCTGATCCTTGTTCTTCCCTGCTGATCTCTGTTCTTCCCCCTGCTGATCATTGTGCTTCCCTGCTGATCATTGTGCTTCCCTGCTGATCCTTGTGCCTCCCTGTCCTTGTTTCCTGCTGATCCTTGTGCTTCCCTGCTGATCCTTGTGCTTCCCTGCTGATCCTTGTGCTTCCCTGCTGATCCTTGTTCTTCCCTGCTGATCCTTGTTCTTCCCTGCTGATCCTTGTGCTTCCCTGCTGATCCTTGTGCTTCCCTGCTGATCCTTGTGCTTCCCTGCTGATCATTGTGCTTCCCTGCTGATCCTTGTGCCTCCCTGCTGATCCTTGTGCTTCCCTGCTGATCCTTGTTCTTCCCTGCTGATCCTTGTGCTTCCCTGCTGATCCTTGTGGTTCCCTGTTGATCCTTGTGCTTTTCCTGCTGATCATTGTGCTTCCCTGCTGATCCTTGTGCCTCCCTGCTGATCCTTGTGCTTCCCTGCTGATCCTTGTGCTTCCCTGCTGATCCTTGTGCTTCCTGCTGATCCTTGTTATATACACAGGGTTTTGGTGATAGTTTCACCTTTCTCCTTCGTGTGAAGGTTGTGCGTCTGTGTGATGTGTGAGTGCGTCCGTATGTGCGTAGAGATCCATTTGGTTTACTGAGCTGACCCGGATTCACGACTTCGAATCTTCGAGAAAATCCGTGGTTAGTGGTCGCCATTATATGGTCAGCCACTTGGCTCCGAACTCCACACGCAGACACATCCTCCTCCTATTTGATTTAGAATCTGCTCATGGGCACGGGGGTTTCCCTGCTGATCATTGTTCTTCCCTGCTGATCATTGTTCTTCCCTGCTGATCATTGTTCTTCCCTGCTGATCATTGTGCTTCCCTGCTGATCATTGTTCTTCCCTGCTGATCATTGTTCTTCCCTGCTGATCCTTGTGCTTCCCTGCTGATCATTGTGCTTCCCTGCTGATCATTGTGCTGCCCTGCTGATCATTGTGCTGACCTGCTGATCCTTGTGCTTCCCTGCTGATCCTTGTGCTTCCCTGCTGATCATTGGGCTTCCCTGCTGATCATTGTTCTTCCCTGCTGATCATTGTTCTTCCCTGCTGATCATTGTGCTTCCCTGCTGATCCCTGTGCTTTCCTGCTGATCATTGTGCTGCCCTATTGATCGTTGTGCTGCCCTGCTGATCATTGTGCTGACCTGCTGATCCTTGTGCTTCCCTGCTGATCCTTGTGCTTCCCTGCTGATCATTGTTCTTCCCTGCTGATCCTTGTGCTTCCCTGCTGATCATTGTGCTTCCCTGCTGCCCCGTAGATTAGCTTACTGTCTGGTGTGAGTGACCTGCTGACCCGTGGATTTACCTACTAGCTGGTGTGTGACCTGCTGGCCCGTGTATCAACCTGCTGTCTGGTGTGAGTGGATTAGCCTGTTGATCGGTGTGATTGACCTGATCCCTTATTGCTGATCTAAAGCTTATGCATAATTTGAGAATGCATATTTTTATATGTTTATCACAAAATGAATGAATATCTAAGTTGGTTAGCGAAAACAACAACAACAAAGAAACAATACAAAAACAAAATCGGACAAGAAAACCGTTTCGAAAATTCTTTTAAAAAATCCTAAAAATCCCTTCAAATTAATAAAACTCGAATGCCGATTCTCCTAACTTATCTAACTAGATTTGCATCTTTATTTCCCTCGGTTGATTAATCTATTAAATAACAGATTTATTTTATCCTAAGCTATCACAACAAGAACCGCACTCTCGGCACTGCTAAAAGTCTCTCCAAAGTTCTTAAAACTAATTTCTAAATGTTGTGTTTCATTCTCTTTTCTTTTCCCTTCGATTTCTTTTTTCTTCTTGATATATATGAATTATTTGTAGGATCCCTAAGGAGAGAGAGAGAGAGAGAGAGAGAGAGAGAGAGAGAGAGAGAGAGAGAGAGAGAGAGAGAGAGAGAGAGAGAGAGAGAGAGAGAGAGAAAGAGAAAAGAAAACGAAGAGAGAGAGAGAAAGAGAGAAGAAAACGAAGAGAGAGAGAAAAAAGAGAGAGATAGAGAGAAACGAAAAGATATACACAGATAGATAGATAAACAGAGACATACAGACACAAAGAAAGCCACAAAGAATAAGAGAGAGACCGAGACCAAAATCGGTGTCAGAA
>BOPN01002698.1:67500-72500 GCA_017312705.2 Penaeus japonicus | reverse complement strand
ACCAAGGATAATAATGAAAACAAAAATAATGTTCATAAAAATAATGATAACAAGATAGTAATAAGGATGATAATAATCATGATAATGATAAAGATAATAATAATTATATATATACATACATACATATATATATATATATATATATATATATATATATATATATATATAGAGAGAGAGAGAGAGAGAGAGAGAGAGAGAGAGAGAGAGAGAGAGAGAGAGAGAGAGAGAGAGAGAGAGAGAGAGAGAGAGAGAGAGCCAGAGGCAGAGACAGAGACAGAGGCAGAGACAGAGACAGAGACAGAGATAGAGACAGAGACAGAGGCAGAGACAGAGACAGAGACAGAGACAGAGACAGAGACAGAGGCAGAGACAGAGACAGAGACAGAGACAAGGGCAAGAGGCAGAGACAGGGAACAGACACAGAGACGAGACAGAGACAGAGACAGAGACAGAGACAGAGACAGAACAGAGACAGAGGCAGAGACAGAGACAGAGACAGAGGCAGGAGACAGAGACAGGAGGCAGGGCAGGAGACAGAGACAGAGACAGAGACAGAGACAGAGACAGAGACAGAGACAGAGGCAGGGCAGAGACAGAGACAGAGACAGAGGCGGAGACAGAGACAGAGACAGAGGCAGAGACAGAGAGACAGAGAGACAGAGAGACAGAGACAGAGACAGAGACAGAGACAGAGAGACAGAGACAGAGACAGAGACAGAGACAGAGACAGAGACAGAGACAGAGACAGAGACAGAGACAGAGACAGAGACAGAGACAGAGACAGAGAAAGAGGCAGAGACAGAGACAGAGACAGAGACAGAGACAGGGGACAGAAACAGACACAGAGCAGGGCAGGAACAGAGACAGAGGCAGAGGCAGAGACAGAGACAGAGACAGAGACAGAGACAGAGACAGAGACAGAGGCAGAGACAGAGACAGAGACAGAGACAGAGACAGAGGCAGAGACAGAGGCAGAGACAGAGACAGAGACAGAGACAGAGGCAGAGACAGAGACAGAGACAGACACAGAGGCAGAGGCAGAGGCAGAGACAGAGACAGAGACAGACACAGACACAGAGACAGAGACAGAGACAGAGGCAGAGACAGAGACAGAGACAGAGGCAGAGACAGAGACAGAGACAGAGACAGAGGCAGAGACAGAGACAGAGGCAGAGGCAGAGACAGAGACAGAGACAGAGACAGAGACAGAGACAGAGACAGAGACAGAGACAGAGACAGAGACAGAGGCAGAGACAGAAACAGACACAGAGACAGAGGCAGAGACAGAGACAGAGACAGAGACAGACACAGAGACAGAGACAGAGACAGAGGCAGAGACAGAAACAGAAACAGAGACAGAGACAGAGACAGAGGCAGAGACAGAGACAGAGACAGACACAGAGACAGAGACAGAGGCAGAGGCAGAGACAGAGACAGAGACAGAGACAGAGGCAGAGACAGAGACAGAGACAGAGACAGAGACAGAGACAGAGGCAGAGACAGAGACAGAGACAGAGACAGACACAGAGGCAAGAGACAGAAACAAAGACACAGAGAGGACAGAGACAGAGACAGAGACAGGCAGAGGCAGAGACAGGGAGACAGAGACAGAGAGGCAGAGACAGAACAGAGACCAGAGACAGAACCCAGAGACAGAAGAAAGCAGAGACAGAAACAGAAACAGAGACAGAGACAGAGACAGAGACAGAGACAGAGACAGAGACAGAGACAGAGACAGAGACAGAGACAGAGACAGAGACAGAGACAGAGACAGAGACAGAGACAGAGACAGAGACAGAGACAGAGACAGAGACAGAGACAGAGACAGAGACAGAGACAGAGACAGAGACAGAGACAGAGACAGAGACAGAGACAGAGACAGAGACAGAGACAGAGACAGAGACAGAGACAGAGACAGAGACAGAGACAGAGACAGAGACAGAGACAGAGACAGAGACAGAGACAGAGACAGAGACAGAGACAGAGACAGAGACAGAGACAGAGACAGAGACAGAGACAGAGACAGAGACAGAGACAGAGACAGAGACAGAGACAGAGACAGAGACAGAGACAGAGACAGAGACAGAGACAGAGACAGAGACAGAGACAGAGACAGAGACAGAGACAGAGACAGAGACAGAGACAGAGACAGAGACAGAGACAGAGACAGAGACAGAGACAGAGACAGAGACAGAGACAGAGACAGAGACAGAGACAGAGACAGAGACAGAGACAGAGACAGAGACAGAGACAGAGACAGAGACAGAGACAGAGACAGAGACAGAGACAGAGACAGAGACAGAGACAGAGACAGAGACAGAGACAGAGACAGAGACAGAGACAGAGACAGAGACAGAGACAGAGACAGAGACAGAGACAGAGACAGAGACAGAGACAGAGACAGAGACAGAGACAGAGACAGAGACAGAGACAGAGACAGAGACAGAGACAGAGACAGAGACAGAGACAGAGACAGAGACAGAGACAGAGACAGAGACAGAGACAGAGACAGAGACAGAGACAGAGACAGAGACAGAGACAGAGACAGAGACAGAGACAGAGACAGAGACAGAGACAGAGACAGAGACAGAGACAGAGACAGAGACAGAGACAGAGACAGAGACAGAGACAGAGACAGAGACAGAGACAGAGACAGAGACAGAGACAGAGACAGAGACAGAGACAGAGACAGAGACAGAGACAGAGACAGAGACAGAGACAGAGACAGAGACAGAGACAGAGACAGAGACAGAGACAGAGACAGAGACAGAGACAGAGACAGAGACAGAGACAGAGACAGAGACAGAGACAGAGACAGAGACAGAGACAGAGACAGAGACAGAGACAGAGACAGAGACAGAGACAGAGACAGAGACAGAGACAGAGACAGAGACAGAGACAGAGACAGAGACAGAGACAGAGACAGAGACAGAGACAGAGACAGAGACAGAGACAGAGACAGAGACAGAGACAGAGACAGAGACAGAGACAGAGACAGAGACAGAGACAGAGACAGAGACAGAGACAGAGACAGAGACAGAGACAGAGACAGAGACAGAGACAGAGACAGAGACAGAGACAGAGACAGAGACAGAGACAGAGACAGAGACAGAGACAGAGACAGAGACAGAGACAGAGACAGAGACAGAGACAGAGACAGAGACAGAGACAGAGACAGAGACAGAGACAGAGACAGAGACAGAGACAGAGACAGAGACAGAGACAGAGACAGAGACAGAGACAGAGACAGAGACAGAGACAGAGACAGAGACAGAGACAGAGACAGAGACAGAGACAGAGACAGAGACAGAGACAGAGACAGAGACAGAGACAGAGACAGAGACAGAGACAGAGACAGAGACAGAGACAGAGACAGAGACAGAGACAGAGACAGAGACAGAGACAGAGACAGAGACAGAGACAGAGACAGAGACAGAGACAGAGACAGAGACAGAGACAGAGACAGAGACAGAGACAGAGACAGAGACAGAGACAGAGACAGAGACAGAGACAGAGACAGAGACAGAGACAGAGACAGAGACAGAGACAGAGACAGAGACAGAGACAGAGACAGAGACAGAGACAGAGACAGAGACAGAGACAGAGACAGAGACAGAGACAGAGACAGAGACAGAGACAGAGGCAGAGACAGAGACAGAGACAGAGACAGAGACAGAGACAGAGACAGAGGCAGAGACAGAGACAGAGGCAGAGACAGAGACAGAGACAGAGACAGAGACAGAGACAGAGACAGAGACAGAGGCAGAGGCAGAGACAGAGACAGAGACAGAGACAGAGGCAGAGACAGAGGCAGAGGCAGAGACAGAGACAGAGGCAGAGACAGAGACAGAGACAGAGACAGAGGCAGAGACAGAGACAGAGGCAGAGACAGAGACAGAGACAGAGACCGACAGAAATCGAAATATAGATAGACAAGCGGATAGACATATAAATCGATAGAGAGATAGAAGGGGGGGCAGCCAGACATACATACATACATACAGACATACAGACAGACAGACAGGCAGACAGAGAGAGAAGAAGAGCAAATAGAATCAGAGGAATAATCCGTGAGACGTGAAGGGGTAATCCTCCGCAACTAATTCTGAAAGTCTGGAGGTGGTTGAATACACTCGTGTGTGTGCGTCTATGCTTACTTGTGTGTTTGTATAAGTGGGTGTAGGTGCGTTTTAGTCGATACAGGTCTCTGTCTCTGTCTCTTCTTTGTCTTTGTCTCTGTCTCTGTTTCTGTCTCTGTCTCTGTCTCTTCTTTGTCTGTTTGTTTGTTTGTTTGTCTGTCTTTCTATTGTATCCCCTTTCTCTTGTTATCTCTTTCTGTAAGTCTGTCTGACTGTCTGTCACCGTGTCCTTCTCTCTCTCTCTCTCTCTCTCTCTCTCTCTCTCTCTCACTCTCTCTCTCTCTCTCTCTCTCTCTCTCTCTCTCTCTCTCTCTCTCTCTCTCTCATGATTTCAGACATATACATACACTTCCCTCGACTTCTCTCCGTGCAGTATAGATCAACCTCACCAATATAAACACTCAGGGGAATAGCCTTGTCATCTTCCCACAGTGAGCCAAGACCGAACAGAATTAGCCCCTGAGTTATGAATCCTTGAACGTCGACCACCGGCCACTGCATATTGCCTTTGCTATCTGCAAGGGGGCCGAGCGAGGGACCGGATTAATCTGCAAGATCAGATAAGCTCTCCCTCCTCGCCTCTTCTCCCCTCCTCGCCTCTTCTCCCCTCCTCCTCTTCTCCCCTCCTCCTCTTCTCCCTTTCCGTTTCCCTTTCCATCCCCTGCCTCTGCCTCGTACCCTCCCTTCTCTTCTCTTCTTCTTTCTGTCCTTTAGCTTCTTCTACTCCCTAGCTTCCCCTTTCTCCTACCCTCCTCTTACTTTCTATTCTCTCTCCTCCTCTCCTTTCTTCTCCTCCTTCTCACCTCTCCAACCTTCTACCCTCCCCTTACTTTCCATTCTCCCTCCTTCTCTCCTTTCTTC
>BOPN01002698.1:47500-52500 GCA_017312705.2 Penaeus japonicus | reverse complement strand
GTTCTCTCTCTCTTTCTCTCTCTCTCTCTCTCTCTCTCTCTCTCTCTCTCTCTCTCTCTCTCTCTCTCTCTCTCTCTCTCTCTCTCTCTCTCTCTCTCTCTCTCTCTCTCTCTCTCTCTCTCTCTCTCTCTCTCTCTTTCTATTTTTTTCTGACTTTGAGGATGATTGAAGAAGGGCGGAATTAGAACGATGCAAGTTTCTCTCTTTTTCTCAGTCTCTCTCTCTCTCTTTTTCTCAGTCTCTCCCTCTCCCTCTTTCTATCGTTGTTTCTCTCTTTATCCTCCCCCTATTTCTCTATCTGTCATCCATGAACAACAGCAAAATGCACGTTCTCTCTCTCTTTCTGACTTTGAGGGTGTCTGAAGACGAGCTCTCTCTCTCTCTTTCTCTCTCTCTCTCTCTCTCTCTCTCTCTCTCTCTCTCTCTCTCTCTCTCTCTCTCTCTCTCTCTCTCTCTCTCTCTCTCTCTCTCTCTCTCTCTCTCTCTCTCTCTCTCTCTCTCTCTCTCTCTCTCTCTCTCTCTCTTTCGCTCTCGCTCTCTAGTTTCCAGATTGGCCTATATACAGTATATCAGCACATTCATACACATCTTTATATTCATCTACTTGACTGCCTATCTTATCTTCATATCTTTACATTTATCTATTTATCAATATGTTTTCCGTCTCTACCTATTTCTTTTTCCTAAACAACTAATATCTATTTCGTAAGAGTACATCTAAATCTTTAGTTCGTTCTCTGTCAAGCTTTGAATGTGAGTGACGTGCATTCACTATATAAAGAGCTGAATAAAAAAAGAAGAGGTATATAGTATTAAAGGATTGAATGAGAAAATGAATGCCATCTGCAGTGATAATAGTCATTCAACAAAATTTAATGAGATTTTATTCATAACGTATTCGGATTTCTCAAAAGTGACAAGTGTGTGTGTGTGGGGGTGGGGGGGGTGGGGGGGGGGGTGTTATTCATGGTTATTCCAGCTGTCCCTTGAAGTTACAAGAGTGGAATCACACTTATTATCTACTAGCTAATGACAGTATTTCATGAATTTTGCAAGTGACTACTTTCATTACTATCATCATCATAATCATCATTAACATTATTAATATCACCGTCATTATCAGTAGCAAGTTGAACATACTAATTCACATACAGCAAACTAAATCATTTAGAGAGAAATACTAGCCAACCAACCGACGAATTCTATCCTGACTGAGGAGACGAAACTCAGAACCAAAAATGGCCTCCAGAGTGTTTTATTTTCCAAAACCTAAAAGACACGTACCCCCCCAACAAAAAAAAAAATATATATATATATACCAAGAATACTGGAGACGACAATATGTTGACTGAATTCTGTGTATCGAAAGAGAAGAATCTACATTTCGAAAGCAGAACAGGGAATAAAATGTTTGTTTGTTCTTTTTTTCTCTTTCTCTCTCTCTCTCCCAAAGCCAAGAGAACAGGATATGCTGGAGAAATAGATAACTGAAACTTCTACATTTTCGTATATTGCATTCAAGGTGTGTTTTGCAACATCTACCACTGTTACGTGATGTGTATCTTTTATTATCTTTTATTTATCGTATTTATCAATATTATTTCCTTTTCCTGTGACATTATGAGGCAGTGAATAACAAAATTATAAATAGAAATAGGTGGAGAAAGAGAGAGAGAGAGAGAGAGAGAGAGAGAGAGAGAGAGGAGGAGGGGGAGACACCCATCCATCCATCCATTCATCCATCCATCCATCCATCCATTAATCTGTCCATCCATCCATATACATACATACAAGATCAAACACACACACACACACACACACATACACATAGATAGATAGACAGAAAGGGAGAGGGAGAGGAATATAAAGAGAGAGAGAGAGAGACAGACAGACAGACAGAGAAACATAGAGACAGAGACAAAGAGACAGAGACACAGACAGACAGACAGGCAAACAAAGCGAAAGCGAGAGAGAGAGAGAGAGAGAGAGAGAGAGAGAGAGAGAGAGAGAGAGAGAGAGAGAGAGAGAGAGAGAGAGAGAGAGAGAGAGAGAGAGAGAGAGTGAGACAGAGACAGAGAGACAGAGACAAACAGACAGGCAAACAAAGCGAAAGAGAGAGAGAGAGAGAAAGACAGACAGACAGACAAAGATAGAGCGAAAGAGAGAGAGTGTGTGTGTGTGAGAGAGAGAGAGAGAGAGAGAGAGAGAGAGTGAGAGAGAGAGATAGAGAGAGAGAAGGAGAGAAAGGTTAATACTTCATGACAAACAGAGATTATTGTCGGTGCAACAAGGGAAGTGAAAGCTCCTGTCTTGTCATTACTGTCTATTTTATGTTTCTTTAGATATTGCCTTCCTTTGTGATCTGCAATGATGATTATGTGTTGGGCATTGCTTCTTTCGTTAGTGTTTTGTTTTGTTTTTGTTGTTAAACAATACTGTGTGTGATAGTTTAATATGATAGCTAGTTTTGTTGATAAGCATACCGCCGTAGTTGGTGTGTGTGTGTGTATATATATATATATATATATATATATATATATATATATATATATATATATATATATATATATATATATATATATATATATGTATGTATATATATGTATATATATGTATATATATGTATATATATGTATATATATATATATACATATATATATATGTATGCATATATATGTACATATATATATATATATATATATATATATATATATATATATATATATATATATATATATTCATATATATATATATATATATATATATATATATATATATATATATATATTCATATATATATATATATATATATATATATATATATATATATATATATATATATATATGTATGTATATATATATATATAAATACATATATATATGTATATATATGTATATATATATATATATATATATATATATATATATATATATATATATACATATATATGAATATATATATATATATATATATATATATATATATATATATATATATATATGTATGTATGTATGTATGTATATATGTATATATATATATATATATATATATATATATATATATATATATATGTATATATATAAATACACACACACACACACACACACACACACACACACACACACACACACACACACACACACACACACACACACACACACCTCATGAATACAATAACAAAATCGGCCACTGAACTTATTGAGGAAATACAATGCCTCGCTTTTACTTAACCCATTGACTGTAATATTAATCAGCATTCTATTCGCTTTGTTAACGTATTAACAAAGTCTTTTAATTAACAAATAATCATGAGAATTTTGTATTTCCATTTGAATAGAGATCATTATTATAATACTTATTAGCATTGTAGTGTTATCCGCTTTGTTGCTAATGATAATGATAATGATGTTACCATATAATTATTATTATTGATGATAGTGATGATGATATCATCATTATATTATCATTATTATTGATTAATGTGATTGGTTATTGTTATCATTATTATGACGATGATTTTGATTATTGGTGTTATTATCATTGTTATCATTATCAAGATTATTATCATTGAAATTCTTATTTGTATCTTTTTCTTGTTCTCTTAGTCATCATTTTTGTTATTTTCATTATCATAGTCAATATCATTAACATTATTTTTATCATCATTACTATCATCATTAACATTATTTTTATCATCATCATTATTATCATCACTATTATCATTATCATTGTTATCATAATTATATCATTGGCATTGTCATTATCATCATTATCGCTATTATCATTATTACTATTATCAAGATCCCCATTATCATGAATTTTGTTATGATAATTATTATTATGATTCTCATTATCATTATCAATATCATTATCAGCATCATCTTTATCATTTTATCACTATCATTATTATCACAATTATCATCATTTTTATCCTTATTACTGTTGTTGCTCTTGTTATTGTTGTTGTTGTTATCATCATTATTATAGTTTGAGTAGTAACCCATGATTTTAACGATGATAATGAATACTATCATTATCTCTATTCTTAGCAATAAGAATAATGATAATAAGGATAAAAAAAAGAGAATCGGCTTGTTATTATTGCTGCCTCTCTCTCTCTCTCTCCTCTGTTGCTTTTTTCTATTTTGGTATCAAGCCTATTGCAAACTCCCCCCCCCCCCCACTCCCCCCAACCATACCGCCGCTCCCTCACTAATCGCCCCTCCCTTCCCCATTTCATCACTCCCTCCCTACTTCGCCCCACTCCCTCTCCTCCCCATTTCACCATTTCTTCACTCTTTAACCCCCTCTTCACTCCCTCCCCTCTCCCACCCACTCCCTCCCCTCCGCATTTCACCATTTCCTCCCTCTTTACCCTCCCCCCCTTCACTCCTTCCCTACTCCCATCCCCCCTCCAATCCACTCTCTCGCTTCCCAATTTCACCATTTCTTCCCTCCTTATCCCCCATCCATTCCTCCACCCACCCACACACCCACCTATTTCCCCCCCATTCTCCCTCCCCCCCTCCACCCTACCCATTTTCCCTCCCTCCAACCCATCCTCTCCCACCCATCCCCCCTCCATCCATTTTCCCTCCCCACCCATCCCTCCACCCATTTTCCCTCCCTCCACCCCTCCACCCATTTTCCCTCCCCCCACCCCTTCCACCTATTTCCCCCCATTTTCCCTCCCCCCCCACCTCCAACCCATTTCCCTCCCCACCCATTTCCCCCCCCCGACCCCCCCCCCCCCCCCATTTTCTCTCCCTCACCTTACCCCCTCCACCCATTTTCCATCCCCCCCAACCCCTTCATCTATTTCCCCTTCCCATCCCCACCCCCCTCCCATCTATCTCCCCCTCCACCCCCACCCCCATCCCTCCCATCTATCTCCCCCTCCACCCCCACCCCCATCCCTCCCTCCCCTCTATCTCCCCCTCCACCCCCATCCCCACCCCCCTCCCATCTATCTCCCCCTCCACCCCCATCCCCACCCCCC
>BOPN01002698.1:10000-15000 GCA_017312705.2 Penaeus japonicus | reverse complement strand
TTTTTTTTCGTTCTATTCATTTCTCTAGTTTTTTGTTTAGTATATTTATGTATGTATTTTTATTTTATTTTTTTGTGTATGTATTTCTTTGTTTTTTGTTTTTATCTTTTTTTTTTCATTTTATCTATTCATTTATGTATTTTTTGTTTTATCCTTTTGTTCATGTATTTTTCATTAAACATTTATTAATTTTTCATTTTATCTATCAATTTATTTTTTTATTTTATCAATATATCTATTTTTCATTCTATCAGTTTATCTAGTTTTTATTTGATCTATTTATCTATTTTTCATTGTATCTATTCATTTATCTTTTTTATTGTTTTTGTTTATCAATCGATTTATTATCATGACCATTATTATAACTTTTTTTGTTTTATTTTGTTTTATCATCTCTGTTTCCTTTTCCTTTGCTTTACTCTTCCTCGTTTTTTCTTAGTATCATTTGTCTCTGTCTTTACGTTTTTTTTTTTTTTTCTTCGTTTTTCGTTTTTCCTTTTTCCTTTTCGTCATCGACTTTCTATGCTGTCTTTTCTTCAACTTCTCTGATGACAATAACAAATATAAAAAATATGATGATGATAACAGTGATAAAAGCAGTAATGATAATGAGAATAATGATAAAAATCATACTAATGATAATTGTGATAATGATTATGAAAATGATAATGGCAATAATATTAATAACGAAAATATTAATAATAATAATAATAATAATAATAATAATAATAATAATAATAATAATAATAAATGATAATAACAATGTTAATGATGAAAACCATAATAATAGAAAAAATAATGATACCACTGCTACTCAAACTATAATAATAAGTAGATAATTATAACATTGATTATAGTAATAAGAATGATAACACGAGCAAAAACAAAACAATAATAATAACAAAGATAATAACATGATGATAATGCTGACAATTATTATAATAATAACAATAATAATATGAAAAAACAATGATAATAACAAAGATAATAACAATAATGAAAAGAACAGCAAGAACAGAAATGGCGACAGTGAAATAATATCAATGATGATGACACCTTTTATATTGAAGAAAGACACGCTAATTACCACAAACAATAAAACAAAACAAGCAAACATACATGCTTTTATATCCACAGCTGATTGCTCAAGATAATCACATATCTATTTCCGGTAAAATACCAGCTACCCAGCGCTGAACGTACCTAGAATATTCTGGAAAATAGATACATGTATATATCTATATATATGTCTATATATATATATATATATATATATATATATATATATATATATATATATACATATACATATATATATATATTTATATATATATATATATATATATATATATATATATATATATATCTCTCTCTCTCTCTCTCTCTCTCTCTCTCTCTCTCTCTCCTTCTCTCTCTCCTTCTCTCTCTCCTTCTCTCTCTCCTTCTCTCTCTCCTTCTCTCTCTCTCTCTCTCTCTCTCTCTCTCTCCTTCTCTCTCTCCTTCTCTCTCTCCTTCCCTTCTTCCCCCACTCTCCCTACCTCCCTAGCAACGTTCTAATCTCCCCTCTTTCCCCCCGACAACCCGAGAAACAAGTTACAAACAAGTTTCCCAACTTAGCACATGTGGCAGATATGATCACTTGTCCACCTGTAGGTTTTCCTCGGGGTGGGGTGGGGGGGAGTGGGGGTAAGCCGGGGTGGGGTGGGGGGTCTGATAGGGGCGTTAATGGGTGACTGGCGGTGAGAGAGTAGGGAGGGGGTACTGGGGGTAGGGGGGGTTGTGCAGAATGACTCCTAATTGGACAAGAGGGAATGGCGTGTTTTGATTGGTTTAGTTGGCCTTCTCCCTGTCTCCTGATTGGCTGCGGAGGGTTACTTAATGATTAGAGGAAATTGATGCATTTCTTCCCTTCTCCTCCCCCACCCCCTTCTCTCCCTCTCTCTCTCACTCACTCCTCCGTGATAATCAACAAGCCCCCGCTGGGAATACGGAAGACACGTTATAATTAGTAACATTAGTAGCTGTGCGGAGGCAATAATAGTGAAGGTGGCACCGTCTGAAGATAATGAGGCCGTTTGTACCAGTGGAGAAATATCACCGTCATTCTCACTGCTGTTCCGTTGCTTCAAGATCGTTTGCAACAACAAAGATTACCATGTGGACTCGTTATACTGTGAGCGTTGTCGTTGCAGGGGATGTACCTGAGGAATGAGGAATGGCACTGTGCACTGTTCGCTGTACACGGTGTGGTTTTCGTTTTGAGGCTTTGGCTGTGAAGCTTTTTTGTGACAGTGAGTCTTTAAGAAGAAGAAAAAAAAAAACTAAAGAAAAAGAAAAAGAAAAATCAAACTGGGATGCAACTAGTAGGTATTACAACAAGGAATTAAGTATTACGACAACGCAGTTAATTTAATCCCGCATTTTCGTCCGGCTAAACACAGCCGCGCATGCAAATAAATGCAGCAGCGTTTGTGTTAGCGGAAAGGCTACACGAACGCCCATCCATGGAGTCGCGAGAATGCGCAAATACAAGTAAAAAAAAAAGAAAAAAAAATAGGGATGCTCTTGCTCACATTTATTGACCAACACAACATATGCATGAACATACGAGTTATTTGCCGAGCCAAACAGATCGCAGGCAGTGGAAACGAGCAAGTGTCAGTTGTGAAACTCGGACCAGAATGGAAAACATGGCACTTGATCCAATAAGGCACATCATTTTTAACGTGAGGAATGTATAGACTGAATAGCGTGTGTTTTACATTTTTTTTTTTTTTTTTAAGCATTCATTTTGATAGTAGCTTTACATTGTAGTCTCATACACGTACCTACACTTATATATTTAAATTTAACTTTCTGTATGTCTATTTAGTTAATCTGTGTATCTTTTATGCACATACCTTTGAGTGTGAACAGGTATATATAGATAAGTATATAGATAGGTAGACAAATAAATATAGATAGGATATAGATAGGTAGACAAATAGATATAGATAAAATATAGATAAGTAGACAAATAGATATAGATAGGATATAGAAAGGTAGACAAATAGATAGAGATAGGATATAGATAGGTAGACAAATAGATATAGATAGGATATAGATAGGCAGACAAATAGATATAGATAGGATATTGATAGGTAGACAAATAGATATAGATAGGATATAGATAGGTAGACAAATAATTATAGATAGGATATGAATAGGTAGACCAATAGATACAGATAGACAGATAGACAGAAAGGTAAATACATACAAAAATAGGTGAACAGACAGAAAAAAATACATTAAATAGTTTCCACAACGCAAAAATATGCAATTGACGTGATTCGGATTGCAGCGACATCAGAACATCATGAGTTCTGATGACGGAGTAATCCAAAACGCTTCAATTGCATCTCTGGGGTTGGGATATCATTCAGTTTCATTTTCATCTTTTTTTTCTGCAATTGCGATGATGTACTCTGCTCGTGGATAGATAGGTTGATTGATAGATATAGATTGAGATAGATAGATGGATAGATGGATAGATATATGAAAAGGCAAATAGATTGATAGAGAGATCGATAGGTATAGATTTAGATAGATAGGTAGACCGAGAGATAGATATACACAGATAGACAGATATATATATATAGATAGATAGACAGACAGATATAGATAGATAAATAGACAGATAGATATAAATAGATAGACAGGCAGCAGATAGATATATATAGATAGACAGACAGATAGATATAGATAGACAACAGATAGATATAGATAGACAGATAGACAGCAGATAGATATAGATAGACTGATAGATATAAAGACAGATAAAAGTATATAGGAGGTAGACAGATAAACAGCATTATGCCTCTCTGCTTTCTCTCACATACACATTTCATATTAACAATATTCACACTGAGGAATACATATCACTTTCCATGTCTTTACCGCACTCTAACAATTAACTCAGATCCCTTGTTATCACTATCGTTGCTTTCAGTCAATTGATTAGCTGTTGTTGTGAATTTTAGTCTATGATTTGTGGCTGTTTGTGTGTGAGTGTGTTTCTGTGGTTGTGTGTGTGAGTGTGGTTCTGTGGTTGTGTGTGTCTGTATGGTTGTGTGTGTGTGTGTGTGTTTCTGTGGTTGTGTGTGTCTGTGTGGTTGTGTGTGTGTTTCTGTAGTTGTGTGCGTGTGGATAAATGGAAGCGATAGAATGATAGAAATATAAACAAACAGAGATAGAGGGAGGGAGGGAGAGAGAGAGAGAGAGAGAGAGAGAGAGAGAGAGAGAGAGAGAGAGAGAGAGAGAGAGAGAGAGAGAGAGAGAGAGAGAGAGAGAAGAGAAACTTTAACCCTACAATATACATTCAAATCTATGGACGTAATCCCGTGTATCTAGACATACAAACTATTCATCCCGCTCCCTCTCCCCTACCCCTATAAAATTTACTTATCTTATTCATTTATTCATTCATTTATTCCAGTTTCACAATTTCCTCAATTACAGTCACGATTTCTTCCCAGAAAGTCGCCACAACCAGCAAGTTATTTAATAGTTTTAGAAAGATTTAGTGAGGCCCTGAGGACGTCTGGGCTGAGATGGGAGGAGCCACCACTCTCTTGTCTGTGGGCGGTCTTGGGGCGGCGGTGTCTATGGGCGTGGTTGGGAGGTTAACGCGTGTGTGTGAGTTGGGGGGGAGGTGTCTGAGTGTGTGTGTTGGGGGGGGGGGGGTGTCTGAGTGTGTGTGTGTGCGTGTGTGTGTGTGTATGGGGGTATGTGGGGAGGTTTGTGTGTGTGTCTGTGTGTGTTTGTGTGTTGTTATCGTTTTTCTTGTTGTTATTGTAACCGACTCCTTGTTCTTTCTTCTCTGAATTTGTTCTTTGCACAGATAGCTTTCGTTTTATTTCTTATACACATTTCCTTGTATCTAATTTCCATAAGACACACTCAAACGCTCGTGTAACTTTCTTGCAATTCACTAATGCTCTTAAAATACTCCGGTAACCTGC
>BOPN01002698.1:0-2500 GCA_017312705.2 Penaeus japonicus | reverse complement strand
TATATATATATATATATATATATATATATATATATATATATATATATATATATATATATATATGTATATATCATCATCATCATCATCATCACCATATCATCATATATATGTATACATACATACATACATACATACATACATATATATATATATATATATATATATATATATATATATATATATATATATATATATATATATATATATATACATATACATATATGACTATCGATATTCAATAAATCACACTAGGATGTTTCTCATATTTTGCCTTCCATCGTTCTCCTAAATTGCAATATTTTTGTTGCAATTGCAGGCCATGCGTCACAATCATGCATAAGTATTGACCGTAATGTGATACTTCAACAAGCATCAATAACATATAAAACTTTTTGTTTGTGAAACGGTGAGAGGACTTCATTCGTAAAATTATACAGTCGGTACTTTGATAACAACAAAGTTTGTAGGACTGACCTTTTGATTAATACCATTGTTATCATTAGTAGTTGTTTGTGTTTTGTGTTTGTGTGTGTGTTTTTTTGTTTGTTTGTGTTTTTTTGTGTTTGTGTTTATGTGTGTGATTGTGTGTGTGTGTGTTTTGCAGGATCGTCCTTTTGATTAATACTATTGTTATCATTAGTAGTTGTTTGTGTGTGTTTTGTGTTTGTGTGTGTGTGTTTTTTTTGTTTGTTTGTGTTTTTTGTGTTTGTGTTTGTGTGTGTGTTTGTGTGTGTGTGTTTTGTAGAATCGTCCTTTTGATTAATACTATTGTTATCATTAGTAATTGTTTATGTGTGTTTTGTGTTTGTGTGTTTTTGTGTGTGTGTGTATTATTATTATTTTTTTTTGTAGGATCGACATTTTGATAAATACCATTGTTATTATTAGTAGTTGTTTGTGTGTGTTTTGTGTTTGTGTCTGTGTTTGTGTTTGTGTTTGTGTGTGTGTTTTGTATGATCGACATTTTGATTAATACTAATGCTATTATGTGTATGTTTTTGTGTGTGTATGTGTTTGTATTTGCACATGTGTATGTTTAATACCAATGAAAACAACAAAAAACAACAAGAACAGCAACAAGAACAACAAAAACAGAAACGAAACGTAATCACGGAGGGAAAAATTACCTCCCCTGACAAAGCCACAGAGGGAAATAGTCACAAATGAATCTGTCGAAGCCAAGACGCCCAGTGTATATACCTCTTATCCGACAATAAAGGGGCTTGGGTCTAGTCATAAACTACCGCTAAGTAAAACAAATCTGACATCAGGCCACATCTCCCCTCCGTTGACCCCCTCCCCCTCTTCCCCTTCCCCTCCTCCTCCCCACCCTCCAGATATGCCCCCTCCTCCACCTTCCAAATCACTTCTCTTCTCCCCCACGATATTTTCTTTCCTTTCTCTCTTTTCTCTCCCTTCTTCAACCCATATTTTCGATCCATGAGGGGAGCGTACACATAGACACACAGATACACACACATACTAACACACATACTAACACACAGATACACACACGCATACTAACACACACATACAAATACACACTAACATAAACATAGACACACTAACGCAAACATACACACATTAACACACACACAAAAACACATACACACACTTACACACACTAACACCAACATACACACATTAACACACCCAGAAAAACACACACAATAACACACACATACATACACCCTCTTCCTCGTGACGTCACACGGTCGGGAAGTAATAAATTACAATGGAACTAATATTTTCTGACAGTGGGCCAGGCAGTGGCAGTGTGGCAGGGTGGAAGGGTGGCAGGGTGGCAAAGGGGGCTGGGGGGGGGGGGGCGTGTGTGCCAGCCAGACAGAAAGGTAATAGATATCCCTCACAGGTAGTGGGGGGAGGGGGAGGGGGGATTAGGGTGGTATTTTATCTCTGCTCAAAATACGAACTTAGAAAAACATGTGGAGATCGCGTGTATTTTTGTCTCTTCGTCAAGTCCCTTCGTGTATTGGGTTATCGGTGATGTATATTTATGAAGGAAAATAACAAAATGAAAAGATGATAAAATTCACATAATTCACAAATCATTCGTAATCGGATGCTCTATATGATTGAAGTGATTTGTACTTTCGAATCAATTTATCTGCGATGTATATTGAATTAAAGACTGGAGAGGAATATTTCTTGTGTTATTCTTTTTTATCAAATAATTATGATATGGTTTAAACTATAGTGTACATGATTTACGAGCACACACACACACACACATACACACACACACACACACACACATATATATAAAACACTCATGTACACCCACACCCACTCAGCCGTGACCCTCCACTTCCCCCAGCCACGCCCATGACCCCTTGGTGGGCGTGCGGGCGTGAGGGGATGAAGGGCAGAGGAGCCACGACTTCGAGATCAGCTGATGAGGCCGAGAGGTGGAATGCGGCGTTGGCAACACTGCCTGACACTTGGAGGCGAAAACACTGCCTCGACGATGAAACTCTCG
>BOPN01002697.1:186641-195356 GCA_017312705.2 Penaeus japonicus | reverse complement strand
ATATATAAATATAACTGCTTGCTTATATCTGGATGTGTCAGTGTGTGCGCATGTGTATGTTTCTGTGCATTTTTGCGAACAGTTAGGGTTGTACATAAATATATACTTACTCACACACAAGGATTTCAAACCATACAAAGAGCAGCACGATACCCATTGACCTAAAAGGATTTAGTATAGATAATTTAACTGACCAGAGCATTTTTTTGTATCTTAATGCGTTTCGAACACCTGGTGAGATTAGTTGAGTTCTTGAATTTGTGCGACGTTACACACACACACACACACACACACACACACACACACACACACACACACACACACACACAAGAACACACACAAACCACAAAATTAACTAGGCTTTATGGAACACTACAGGCTTCTATCACAAAGAAGTTTTCAATTGAAGAAAAAGAGGAAAATCAAGAGAAAGACAAAGGGGTGAGAATGAAGATGAGAGAGGGTATACATCGCCATGCTAGAATTCATTTGTTTATCTTATTTATCTAATTTCTAGAACAAACTTGAGGATCTCACGGTTCCATTCGCTTTTATTAATTTATTTATGATCATTACACTTTCTCTAACATTAGCAATATCTATCTATTCTCTAATATACTGTCAGATAATACACATTTCTTTAATCATTCTCTATTATCAACTGAATATTTCATCATCACTCGTAATTAATCAGGAAAAATATATACAAATGAAGTGTGGCAATTATTTTGATCTGACGTCTACGATTTCCGAAGGAGAAATTAAATAGACAGTACGTAGTTGAATGGAATCCTTTCAATAATTCCATTAATCAACAACACTGATACACAAACTTATCTTTTTTATAGAAAATGCAGAGATATTGGAATTATGGATTTTAAAAAAATAATAAAAAATAAAATAAGAGGATGAAAAAATGTGTGTCGGTATTTGAAATATTAAACGACATTTCCAAATCTGCGCATTGCTTAGCTATTGAGAAAGTAGTACATGACGCGGACGGATCGTAAATCACACACTATTTTGCATAATATAATGAGTTGAACCACACCTGTACCTATGAGAATGAAGCAACATCGCAGGTGTACATCAGCGGGGGAGGAGGTGGTGACGGAGGAGGTGGAGGAGGAGCTGGAGATGGTGGTGGAAGAGGTGGAGGAGGAGGTGGTGACGGAGGAGGTGGAGGAGGAGCTGGAGATGGTGGTGGAGGAGGTGGTGGAGGGAGAGAAGAAGAAGAAGAGGAGGAGGAGAAGAAGGAGGAGGAAGAGGTGGATGAGGATGAGGAGGAGGAGGAGGAGGTGGTGGTGAAGGAGGAGGTGAAGGTGGAGGAGGGGAAGAAGAAGAAGAGTAGAAGGAGGAAGAGGAGGTGGAGGAGGTGGAGGTGGTGGAGGAGGAGGTGGGGGTGGAGGAGGTGGAGAAGAAGAAGAAGAAGAGGAGGAGTAGAAGGAGGAGGAGGAGGTGGAAGTGGAGGAGGTGGTGATGGGGGAGGTGGAAGAGGAGCTGGAGATGGTGGTGGAGGAGGAGGTGAAGGAGGAGGTGGAGATGGTGGTGGAGAAGGTGGTGGAGATGGTGGTGGAGGAGGCGGAGGAGGAGGTGGAGGAGGAGATGGAGATGGTGGTGGAGGAGGCGGAGGGGGAGAAGAAAAAGAAAAAGAGGAGGAATAGAAGGAGGAGGGGGAGGTGGAAGTGGAGGAGGTGGAGGCGGAGGAGGAGGAGGAGGAGGTGGAGGAGAAGGTAGAGGAGGAGGTGGAGGTGAAGGTAGAGGAGGAGGAGGAGGTGGTGGTGATGGTGGAAGAGGAGGTGGCGTGGAGGATGAGGAGGAAGAGGAGAAAGAGGAAGAGGAGGAGGGAGGAGGAGGAGGAGGAGGAGGAGGAGAGGAGGAGAAGAGGAGGAAGAAGAAGAGCGGGAGGAGGGGGAGAAGGAGGAAAGGAGGAGGAGGGGGAGGAGAGGGAGAGAGGGATTGCGATATAGTTACATATGCTGTTCAAACTTAAAATAAGAACTGCAGGGATATAGCACCGTCGGGAAATGAAACAGAGCATGGCCCAGATAGAAAAAGTCTTTAAATTCTTATTTCATTTCTAATCCCCTCGTACCTTTAATTGATTTTTTATGTGGTTATCACTTGAGAAAATAAGGGTAGTTAAAGTACAGGAAAGCGATGCCGGAAAATCGGTTATCATTTATTATCTTTTATGGTACAGAGACAGTGATACATACATACATAGATGAGAGAGAGAAAAAGAGAGGGAGTGAGGGATAGAGATGAGGGAGGAAGAGGAAAAGGGAGAAGGAGAGAGAGAGAGAGAGAGAGAGAGAGAGAGAGAGAGAGAGAGAGAGAGAGAGAGAGAGAGAGAGAGAGAGAGAGAGAGAGAGAGAGAGAGAGAGAGAGACATAAAGAGAGAGAGAGAGAGGGAGAGAGAGAGAGAGAGAGAGAGAGAGAGAGAGAGAGAGAGAGAGAGAGAGAGAGAGAGAGAGAGAGAGAGAGAGACATAGAGAGAGAGAGAGAGAGAGAGACATAAAGAGAGAGAGAGAGAGAGAGACATAAAGAGAGAGAGAGAGACATGAAGAGAGAGAGAGAGAGAGAGAGAGAGAGAGAGAGAGAGAGAGAGAGAGAGAGAGAGAGAGAGAGAGAGAGAGAGAGAGAGAGAGAGAGAGAGAGAGAGAGAGAGAAAGAGAGAGAGAGAGAGAGAGAGAAAGAGAGAGAGAGAGAGAGAGAGAGAGAGAGAGAACAAAAGAGAGAGAGAAAGAGAGAGAGAGAGAGAGGAAGAATATATGATACCTTTAAAAAAATATTAATCCTACTGAGTCCAGCGAAAAGGTAAAAATCCACACTTATACAAACAATACTTGCCCCATTAATAACTGAATAACTTACCTTGAATGATAAATGCATAATCAAAGAAAATAAGGCTTCGAAGAAATAAACTATTAGATACAATTAAATAGTCTACATTTAATGCTAAAACTGACATGCAACTCACTCATGCTACTGTCCCTTTAAACATTCATAACTTTATAAAAACGTTAAATACACAAGTCCCTATTGCGTTACATAATCTGACATAGAAAAATATAACTAATTCAATAACGCCATTAATTAATTCTAAGAAACATATAAACAAAGATTAATTACTATCACTAGCAAATAACGTAGTAGAAGGAGTCCTATAAATTTTCCTTAATAATTGACCAACAAATATTTATACCATCTGTTCCTTGCTAACAAATCCTACGGACTTTCTATCCCTGCCAGCAGAAGCAGGACGTCGGGACAGAAAGCAGGAAGCAGAAGGTCAGCGGTTGCGACCATGACCCACTTTTCGTTCCTCGTGACCTTTGTGACCTTGACCTGTTTCCTGCCGGGGTCATCCTTGAGCCTCCCCCGGGAGAGACTTCCCCAAGAGCCGTCGCTTCGCTACGGTGAGTCATCGAAGTGACAGGAATTAAGGATAAAAGAAGAGATAAAACAATAGATTTTAGCAAATTAATGTGAATAAACAAATCAATGTAAATAAACAAATCAATTTAAATAAACAAATCAATGTAAATAAACAAATCAATGTAAATAAACAAATCAATGTAAATAAACAAATCAATGTAAATAAACAAATAAATGTAAATAAATAAATCAATGTAAATAAGAAGATACATGTAAATAGACAATTAAATGTAAATAAATAAAACACATGTAAATAAACTAATGAATATAGGTATAAACAAATTAACAATGGATTAATGTCAGTAAACAAATAAATGTGATTAGACAAATACATGTAAATAAATAAATAAATGATCAAATAGATAGGTGAGTAAATAAAGCGATAAATAGACAAATTGAACAAAATTAAATACAGCAAGCTATTTTTTTTTCTTTTTTTTTATAACTTTTCATTTTTTTCGTTATTGTTTCAACTATCGATATTTTGTTACTAATCTATTTTTTGTTTCATTTATCAACTGTTTTTCGTAATTGTTTTAATCAACGTTGGCTCTTGTTATTGCTGTTAAATATCACGGGTGTTGCTATCGTTATTATTCATGTTATCATTCTTATTCTTATGCTCATGAATGTGAATGATATTTTGTACTTCCATCTATTTACTGTATAACCGGTGTTATCATTAGAAGTCACCATTTTTGTCGTTAATCTGTATTTTTTCGTTTTTTAATTACTAGTAGTCAAATTGACATTATCATTAGTATCACTAATTATCATTAACTAGGAGTGGATCACTTGCGGGGTGAGGGATACTTAAGGGGGAACAGCGGGGGTAGGGTACTAGGCACAGCATTATCAGCTGTTAATTTTTCATAATGGGGTTCGGGGCAACCGGGGGAAATCATCATCCCCCCCCCCCCCCCAGTTCCTCCACCGGTTGTAATCATTATCATATTCTTCATTATTCTCACTATCGACCTACATATGTTTAGTGCTAGTAGTATTACTATTAAAAGCACCTTTTGCTGTTACTAACATCAGAAGTGTCACAAATACCATGTTATATCACTATTGTAAATAATACAGTACCTATTACCACGATGACTAATTCATTTCTCTCTTCTATTCATCTCACCTGAATCTTCCGTGCTGACGTTCTCGATCTTTCCAACACATTCCTGACGATGGCGCTGACAGTTGGCTACTGCGAGAGCAAAGTGGTGGTGATGAGCCCCGGGAAATCTCGAAAATTTTGGTCCCTAGGATACGTGTATCTCAAAGAACCTTACCCGGCAGATTGCGTCCTCAAATATAGATTCGAAACACGCTTCAAAAGGGTAGGTGTCCGAATAAGAGAATGTGAAGGTGGGGGGGGGGGTGAGATTTTAAGTGTGTATGTAGGAAATTGTATATCTGCGAGATGCATGATGTTTTGTGAAATAGAACTACATGTCTTGCATATATACCTTCTTTATGCTTGTTAATAATCATTTTCTCAAAGAATGTTGTTTTCATTTTATTTCGTATTATTAAGTTTTCGAGGTCGTTCATTTGACCGAAGCTCCGGAATCGTTCAATTATAGACGAGTTAAAGGATTATTAGACAAATATTCAGCTTTTGGTCGAAATTACTTTATTCTTAAGCTTTATTTTTTATTAACTTAGTTCGTTGTCACTTTATAAAATAAGAATGATGATATAAAAATGACATGGGATTGTGGCATTTAAATTTGACAGTCTTCATCCTAAATATCGTTTTGAAGAAGATAGTAAATCGGAAACTTCTATGATTAATCTTTTTGTTATCTAGGGAAAAAAATCCATCACTAAACATACATTAATATGGAAATTCTAAACGTTTCTTTGAACCACACACTAATCCCCCCCCAAAAAAAAACATTTATCCAACAGAAAGACACATACGTCAAATTTGGGTTCCGTGTGACCGGCACATTTTCGGGTCCAGACATCGCCTACAGCTCTTGCCACACAACCGATTATGTGTACCTTGACGACTCGTCGAGAAATACAGCAATGTATGTACTGTAGATGTATTGGATTTGAATAGTGAACATTTGACGTAACGTATCTATCTAACCTATTCCACACATATACTGTATTCTTGTACTCTCAGTCTCAACTTTAGTACTCCCCCTCTCACACACACACATCCACTCTCCCCTGTTTCCTTCCACTCTGGTGTCCTTTCCGACGTGTCCTATTTTCCGAATCCTTTCTCCTCTCCTCGCCTAACCATCTCTCTCCTACCCTGCTCCTTTGCTCCTTCAGCGCTCCCTTTCAACATGCTCCAACATATTTGGATATATTGAACCATATTGAAACATATCGCCCTGTGCAATATATTTCAACACATAGCCTTTTAACTACATGTCTGTAAACAGCATCATTCTCTCCTCCAGCTTTTGTGGACCGGATGCGACCATAGATTACGTGACGGGGTCCAATTCCTTCGAGTTCAATTTCGTGGTGAGTGTTGGGAGCAGGTTTGCTTTTGACCGTGGGAAATCCTTCTTCATTTGTGTTCCTACTTAAGGCTCATAGGAGAATCTTAATCCATGTAGCTTAACCCAAGTGACATTTGTATTGATATTTTTCTCCCCACTCTTCCACCCATTTTCAACTTCGCCCCTCAATCCCTTGACTGATTTTCTAACCCCGTCTCCCCATCTTTCCACCCTTTCTCCAACCCATCTTCAACAACGCTTCCCCACTCCTCTACTCATTTCCCAACCTCACTTCCCTTTCCCCATCCGACTTTCACCTCATCCACTTCACTCCAACCACGCCCCTCGCTTTCCTCTCTCCATCTTCCCTCCTCCTCTTTCCCTCCCCCCTATTCCCCAGAGTCAGAAGGACAGTCCGCGTGGCCTCGGGTTCTTCGTGGTGATAGAAAGCATCAGGCTCTGCGGAGGACTGCTGAGTCGCCAGGAGGACGGGCCGTCGGGGTACATCACCTCCCCTCTGCACTCGGCTGACTACCCGCCCAATTCGGAATGCTCCTGGTGGTTCACTGTGAGTGATGATGGTTGGAGGGACGCGTGGATAGGGAAGGGAGAAGGGGAATGGGAGAGGGTGCACAAGGGAAAGAGGAATGGAGTGTGGAAGAGGGAGGGGAGTGGGTTTAGAAGGGGAAGAGTGAGAGGAGTATGTTTAGAAGGGGAAGAGGGAGGGGAGAGGGTTTAGAAGGGGAAGAGGGAGAGGAAACTGGGTTTAGAAGGGGAAGAGGGAGGGGAGAGGGTTTAGAAGGGGAAGAAGGATGGGAGAGGGTTTAGAAGAGAATGAGGCATTAGATGTGGAAGAGGGAGGGGGAGTGGGTTCAGGAAACGGGAGCGGATTTAGAAGTTTATAAGGCACTGGTTGCGAAAGGGAAAGGGTAAATGGGTTAAGAGAGGGTTGGAAGAGGTTTCGAAGGGAGAGTAAGAACGTAATCAAAGTCGTAACGTTTCGGACAGCTCACGGGTTCCTCTTCGGACGATGCCTAGATGGAGCGTGACTCCGAATCGTTATGGCTTTAATGATGTTGTTATTGTGGCTGTGTTTTATTGCATTTATATGCACACGCGACTTTATTTAAATTTGTTTTATTGTGTTTGTGTTTGTACAGGCATATCATCTATCATTGTCACCTGTACTTATCTGTGCATTCGTCTGTAAGTATGGAGATGGCTAAATCCTTATCTATTGTTTCTCACTTCCTTCCAGGCTAGAGGGACCATATCGATAAAACTGAACTGCCACAGCTTTTGGTTGGAAGACACCGCCACTGCACTCGACGGGACAGAGCGATGCAAAGACAGACTGTCCGTCTCGTATGAGGTACGGAGATATTTGTTTTCTCGATGATAAAAAAGAAATGTAATGAGTGAAAATGAAAAAAAGACGCACACACACACACACAAATATACAAACACACACGTAAATACACACACACACAGACACATCCAATCACACACAGACACATCCAATCACACACACACACACAAACAAACAAACAAACAAACACACAACCCCTCACTCCTCCCCCCTCCTCTCCCCCACACACCCAACCAACCAACCACCCAAAACAACTCCCCCCCCCATCCCTCTTCTCCCTCTCTGCAGGTGGGTCGCTCCAAAGCAACCGAATACTGCAACACAGACTTGCAACACCACACCATCATGAGCCGAGACCCGCACCTCCTGGTCACCTTTAGGTCCAACAACGTGAATCACTATTCTGGCTTCAACTGTTCTTATGAATTCATTCGCTACGCCAAGTGAGAGCCGACGGGGGGAGGGGAGGAAGGGAGGAAGGAAGGAAGGAAGGAAGGAGGGAATGGGGGAGGGTGGGTGTAAGGAAGGAATGGGGGAGGGTGGGAGGAAGGAAGGAAGGAAGGAATGGCAGAAGATGGGGGAAGGAAGGAATGGGGGAGGGTGGGAGGGAGGAAGGAATGGGGGAGGGTGGGAGGAAGGAAGGAATGGCAGATGATAGGAGGAGGGAGGAAGGAAGACAGAGGATGGGAGGGAGGAAGGAAGGAATGGCAGAGGATGAGGGGAAGGAAGGAATGACAGAGGATGGGAGGAAGGAAAAAATGGCAGATGATAGGAGGAGGGAAGGAAGAAAGAGAGGAAGGAAGAAATGAATGGTGGAGGAAGGAAAAAAGGAAGGAAAGAATGGCGGAGGAAGGAGGGGAGGAAAGAAAGAAGCAATGGAGGAATGGCAGGAAGGAAGAATCGGAGAGTAGAAGAGAGAAAATGAAATAAATTTTGGAGAAATGGGAGACATGTTAAGAGGAAGGGAGAAAATGAATTGGTTAAATGGTTAAATAAGGCAGATATAGAAAGGCGGAAGAAGGAAGTGAATAAAGGAAATGAAGGAATGGTGAAGGATGGAAGAAGGAGGAAAGAAGTGAATAGAAAATCAAGGAAGTAAATAAAGAGGAAGGGAGGAAGATGGAAGTAAACAGAAATAAGCAAGAAATCGAGAGACAACGAGGAAAAAGGAAGGAAATAGAAGAAACAAGCACAAATAGGGAAGAAAGGAAGAAGAAATAGATAGAAGAAATATAAAACAAGTGAAAATGAATGAAGAAGAAGGAAGTAAATAAAAGAAATAAGGAAGAAGTGCAAAAGATCTGAAGAATAAAGAAATTGGAAAATAAAAGATAGAAACGGAAGGGAATGGATAGAAATGAACAGAAAAAAATATGTCGAAAGTTAAAGGGGATGATAAAAGATTCCAGGTGCATTTTTTTTCCCTTTCTTTCTCTCTCT
>BOPN01002697.1:169141-171641 GCA_017312705.2 Penaeus japonicus | reverse complement strand
CTTGGTATTTGGGGGAGGTGGGCGTGGTGGGAGGGGGGAGGGGGGAGAGGGGTGGGGGTAGGGGAGGGGGCTGGAGGGTGTTCTAGGAAGTATCACGTGTGGTTTGTGTTTGTTTGTGTGTGTATCTGTATCTGTATATATGTCTGTCTATATATCTATCTATACATTTATGTATGTATATTAATCTATGTCTATCTATCTATCTATATATGTATGTATGTATATTATCTATCTGTCTGTCTGTTTATCTATATTTGTATGTATGTAAATATATATTGATACTGCTAATACTGTCTTTGCAAATAGCAGCATTATAATCATAGTTGCTGTTGCTGTTGCTAGTGCATATCAACAATATTCTTAACATTAGTTGCTCTCAGAAACAACGATTTTTCTTTGGTGTGTGTGAAGGGGGGGGTGGATGTGTGAGAGGGGGGGGGGGTGATAGTCTTGAAAGAAATCCCCACGAAACATCTTAAGGTAGTCATTACACCTCCCCCTTGCCTTAATGCTGAAGAACATGGAGTTGAAAGGTTAGACAGATGTCTAGTTTCTTTGTTGCCGCCGGAGACCTTTTGGTTGTCTAGGTATCTCGGCTTGGATTTAATTTCATCTTGTGTCTTTGTCTGTCTGATTCTCTCTCTCTCTCTCTCTCTCTCTCTCTGTTTCTCTGTCTATCCATCTATCCCTTTATCTTTCTACACACATACACACACTTAAGTACACACACACACACACACACACACACACACACACACACACACATATATATATATATATATATATATATATATATATATATATATATATACATAAGAGAGAGAGAGAGATAAACAGATAGATACATTTTTATATCTATATCTACATTCATCCATCCCTATATCTGCCTCTCTGTTGCCCCACGGATCTTTCTCTCTATTCCAAGCGTATGCATAAGACTGCACGATCTGCCTTTAGGGAGAACAATGCTCTCTCTGGCATACCTCATGTAAAATCACCACGGTTTGTGTACCATGTTTATCTAAGACCTTTACGTGATAGAATGCATGTATATTCACAAGCACTTTTTTGCGCATGCGCTTAAGTGCGGTGGACTCTTCTCGACCTTCCTGCAAGGTCTTGCTGCATAAAACTCCTTTGTTATTTGAAATCAGGTGTCTTGACTTGTGCGCGAGGGAAGGAGGCCTTGATTTAGTTTTGTAATCTATCGGTTGCAATGTGATGAAGTATTTAAGAAGGTAGACCGCATTTTATACTGGATGTTTCTGAAGCCTTTGTTATCGGCCATTACCCCCCCCCCTCTCTCTCTCTCTTTCTCTCTCTCACTTTCGAGAGAGATAGATAGAGAGAGAGAGAGACAGAGACAGAGATAGAGAGATAGATATAGAGATAGATAGATAGATAGATAGATATATAGATAGAGAGATAGAGATAGATAGATAGAGATAGATAGATAGATAGATAGATAGATAGATAGATAGAGAGAGAGAGAGAGATTGTATAGGCGACTGTGTCTGCGCCTTCTAGAAAGAGGGGATAGGGGCGGAGGGGTAAGTAAACAGAGACAAGGACCTAGAAGGAGAAAGAGAAAGAAAGAAAGAAAGAGAAATCCAGAGAAAAGGCAGCGTATAAAGTCACCGTCATCAAGCTGCCCTCTTTCTTAGAACGCCCCCCTCCCCCTCTCCCCCTCACACACATCATCACCCTTCTCCCCAAAACCCCCTCCCTCACACCCGCTCCCCCCCTCCCCACACCCCGCCGGCCACTATCCCTCCTCACAGGAACTCCCCCCCCCCCGATCCTTCAAACACCGCGAAGGAGAAAGTGGCAACGCGGATAAGAATTCTCAGACGGCTTCGGCAGGAATCCAAAAGACCTTACGGGCGCTCAGGTCTCGCCACCTGTCTTCGGCCGGTGGGGGAGGGAGGGAGGGAGGGAGGGGAGGGAGGGAGGGAGGGAGGAGGAAGAGAGGGAGGAAAGGAGGGAGGGAGGGAGGGTGGGAGAATGGGAGGGAGGGAGAGAGAGAGAGGAAAGGAGGGAGGGAGGGAGGGAGGGAGGAGGAAGAGAGGGAGGAAAGGAGGGAGGGAGGGAGGGAGGGAGGGAGGAAGGGAGGGAGGGAGGGAGGGAGAGGGGGAGAGTATGGGGAGGGGGAGGGAGAGAGGGGGAAGAAGGGAGGGAGGGAGGGAGGGAGGGAGAGGGGGAGGAGGAAGGGAGGGAGGGAGGGAGGGAGGGAGGGAGGAGGAGGAAGAGAGGGAGGAAGGGAGGGAGGGAGGGAGGGTGGGAGAATGGGAGGAGGAAGAGAGGGAGGAAGAGGAGGGAGAGGGGGAGGAGGGGAGAGAGAGAGAGAGGGAGGGAGAGGAGGGGGGAGGGAGGGAGGGGTGGGAGAATGGGAGGAGGGAGGAAGGGAGGGAGGAAGGGAGGGAGGGAGGAGGGAGGAGGGAGGAGGGAGGGAGGAAGGAGGGAGGAAGAAGGAAGGGAGGGAGGGAGGGAGGGAAGGAGG
>BOPN01002697.1:124141-129141 GCA_017312705.2 Penaeus japonicus | reverse complement strand
CTCTCTCTCTCTCTCTCTGTTTCTCTTTCTCTCTCTCTCTGCCTCTCTCTCTCTCTCTCTCTCTCTCTCACTCTCTCTTTCTCTTACATTGTTTATTTAACGTTATTTAATGTTTTTTTTCTCTCTTTCCAGAAAACTTACCCAGACCAGCCAGACTCGACACCAGCTTAGAAGACCTGGTATGTTAATAGAAAAGCAAAAAATTTAAATATCCCTTTAATTCTAAGAATGAAATATACTAATACACAAAGATAATAAAAATACATAAACTACAAACAGATAATAAAAATACACATAATACAGACGGAGAATAAAATGCATAAAATACAAACAGACAATAACGCTTAATCGCGACTCATAAATAACATTAATGTGTCAGAAAGGAACTCATTCATGCATAATCTTTCAGTTCGAAATGACCTTCAGCGCGGATGAAGATGAGCCGGAGATGATGGACGAAATTGAGAGGGAAATGATGAACGCAAAGCCACAGGCGATGATGGAGCCTGGACTGGAGATGGAGGATGAGATGGAGGATGAGATGGAGGATGAGATGGAGATGATGCCGGAAGCGGAAATGAAACCTGAGATGGAGATGATGCCTGATATGATGCCGGAAGCGGAAATGAAACCTGAGATGATGCCAGAAATGGAAATGAAACCTGAGATGGAGATGATGCCAGATATGATGCCAGAGACAGAAATGAAACCTGAGATGATGCCAGAAATGGAAATGAAACCTGAGATGGAGATGATGCCAGAAATGATGCCAGAAACAGAAATGAAACCTGAGATGGAGATGATGCCAGAAATAATGCCAGTAGTAGAAATGAAACCTGAGATGGAGATGATGCCAGAAATGATGCCAGAAACAGAAATGAAACCCGAGATGGAGATGATGCCAGAAATGATGAAGGACGAGATGGTGACGAAGCCAGAAATGATGATGAAACCCGAGATGGAAATGAAGCCTGACATGATGATGAAGGAAGGAATGGACATGAAGCCAGAGATGATGATGCAACCCGAGATGGAAATGATGCCAGAAACTGAAATGAGGTCAGACATGATGGAAACGAAGCCGGAAATGGAAATGACCGCAGAAACCACCATGGCGCCAGCGATGGAGATGATGATGGCCGGAGTGGAGTTCAAGGCCGAGACGACGATGATGCCCGCCATGATGAACGAAATGAACGAAATGAACGAAATGAACGAAATGAAAACCGACATGGAAAAAGACATGATGCACAGCAAGACCGAAACCGAAGAACCAGTAGCAGAACCCGAGGCAGAACCGACACCCGAGCCAGCAGCCGAACCCGAACCAGCGGCCGAACCAACACCCGAACCCGAACCAGCAGCCGAACCCGAACCAGCGGCCGAACCAACAGCCGAACCCGAACCAGCGGCCGAACCAGCTGCTGAACCAACAGCCGAACCTGAACCAACAGCCGAACCCGAACCAGCTGCTGAACCAACAGCCGAACCCGAACCAGCAGCCGAACCCGAACCAGCAGCCGAACCCGAACCAGCAGCCGAACCAGCAGCCGAACCCGAACCAGCGGCCGAACCAACACCCGAACCCGTCGCCGCCGAAGAGAAAAGCGAGATGGTGATGGACGAGGAGGTCGAAACGACCACCATCTTGGGAATGGAGAACGTAAATACGAATTATATTTTTGTCTGTTTATTCCTCTTGATTTATTTTGTATTGACCGATTTGCATATATCGTTTCTTATTTCTTTGGTTATTATTGTCACGGTTATGTTGATTAAGTTCTTGTACATTTGTTAATATCACCAGTAATTTTGATGTTTTTTCTAGTTTATTCAATTCCGTAACTAAATGTTTCTTCAGTTGTGTAAGTCATTTGAGGTCTCTGTTTGATATCAAGTGTCAATTAATTTATTTATTGGACAGTCTCTCTTAATGCCACCCAACCCTTACAAATTCTGATTAGTGACGCCATTATTCAATATTAACCAATCACTGCCTTTCCAGGACAGCGACGCCATGTCAGAAAATAATGACGTCATAGTCGAGGCCAGTGACGTCATGTCCGAACTTACGACCGCGGAAGAGGTGAGTAATTGAGGTTAAAGGAAGAGAAAAAAACAGTATATTTGGGGAGAATAAGGGTGACAAGAGAAGAAAGAACCATAAGGAGAAAAAGGGGAGAACCAGGAAGGGAAATTAGGTAGAAAAGAAAGAGAAACGGAGGATTAAAATTGTAAAAGGAAGTTAAAGTATCAGAAAATATAGAGATGGTAAAAAGCGGAAGAACGAAAATGTAGAAGGTGAGGTTAAGCTTCAGTGAATAAATCAATCTGCGATAACATAAAGCCCCATCTAGCATTCAAAACACTGATCAAATATTCTTATTTTGGCCTGAAAGAGTTACAATTTTAGAATGTATACTACAGTGTTCTTAAAACAGGCTCTCAGATGAGGAAGTCACATGAAAAAAGGGTTATCATTTATTGGTGAATGTGAAATAAAACACAGGCACGATTAGAAAGGAATATTAGGACGACATTTCGAGTTGGACAAGTCCTCTCATCAGACGATAAGGTCAAAAAGGATCACATTGTAATCCTTTCGTATTGTAGGTGTGTGTCATTTCATCTGCTTAAGCTCGTGACTATATTTATATTTCTGTTCGTCATTGAATGTATCCTTTATAATTGCACATTTTGACCCTCCGTGGCTGTAGGGAGATAGTACATGGGAGTTGCTTTTGCAGGTTCAGGGGCAAGAGTCTCTCAGGGCGAGCCTCGGCGCAGTTCCCGTTCCAGGAATTCTCTCTTGATCTACTCAGTCTACTGTTGCCTTGATTTGCGTGGCCTACCCTTTGGCCTTTTATATTTAGTGCTCTCCCCTTTCTGAGATTACTGTGTAGGATTAGGTTAGGGGAAGGAGATAACTCATTCTAAGGCATCAGTTTCACGTAGCATCACGTGGCATTCCTCAGTTTGGCACGAAGTCGCAGCACCGTTAAGCCCATCATTTCTGCATTAGGATGTGCTGCTAAAGCCACTCTTTAGTTCCTACGTCTCACCCACCGAAAGGCCGGGACGAAGCACCCGGAGATGTGTCCGTCTTCATCCTAGGTCTTTGAAATCTATGGTCGTGTTGGCAGCCAATTTCAAAATTTGTTCTATCCTTGTTACCCAGACCAGCCAGACTCGACACCAGCTTAGAAGATCTGGTATGTTAATTGGTCTTTCATTATACCACACTCGATACAGGTGGATAAATCCAACGTTACATTATCCTGGTTACACGTGCAGACAGACTGGATTACATCATCGTGAAGACAAGCGAATTCCTGGATTTTTGGTCTTTACTTTCAGGGCCACTACGAAGTTTTATAGTGACTCATCAGGGGTAACTTCATCATCAGCCAATTCCAAAATCGGTGGTTTAGACGTTCAACAAAGATCACTTTCTGCCATCCACCTGAAAGACCTAATCTATGCACGTGTCATGAAAATGTCGAGGGGAGAAGGTAGTCAAGTTAGCTGCATCTTCATCATGCTTATCAGCATCTCTTGCATATATTTAGTGGGAATCAGATGACCAGTCTTTGTCGTAACTACCCAATGCTGCAGAACCTCTCAAATACCGCTCTGAGAATAATATGGGCAACACTGAAGCCGTGTAGGAGCCAGGGTCTATTAAGGATGCGAAAGGGAAGCAACCTTTTAGGGCCAAATTTCGGAGAGCAATGACAGGAGTGGTGACGATATAGGGAAACATTTATCATAACAAGTTTATTGAAGATTCTGCAAAATGACTATCATATAGCGAGAACCAGAACACTGATGATGATGATAATAACTTTAATAACGATGGTGGCGTGGATTTAATGACAATGATAATAACAATAATAATGATTAACTATTAACTGAAAATTATCTAAATTTGCAAGTAGATTAGATCTATGAAGTCTTCAAAAACAAGATGTTACAAGAGGAAAATGAACATCAAAATAATTTCACATATAATTAATAGAGGCCACATGTATGAGAATGATAATGCTAATAATGATGATAATAATCCCAAATCGCGATGCTTATTATTATAAGCAAAATGATGCAAGCGGTAATAAAACATGATAATGATAATTATTAGAATTATTATAAACCCTATAACAACGGTAATGTTAATAACTATTATTAATATCTCATGGTGATAATGATAAAGATAACAATGAACTGATAATGAAAGGAAATGGGGGTAGGCCTAATGATTGACAAAAAAAAGAAAAAAAGAAGACATTACCTGTTTTCAAACATATTTATTTATCTCTCTTTTTTCCACAGGACACGGCGACGGAAAGTTTCCTGGCAACCGAGGAAAATGAAGCTCTTTAACATCGAAAAACTCTTACGGGACAAGACGGAAGGGGAAGGTGTTGGGTGGGTGGGTGGGGGGGGGGAGTAGGGGAGGTATGAATCCTTCACGCAGTACATAGGCCTATATGTCTCTATAGGTTCAATAGTCACACTAATGGGTGGATATTCTTTTCGGGATCTTATGTTTTAATGACATTCAGACTTGCAAGTTGCAGAATATCATGGAATTACGTTTGGAAAGGTGGTAGTACAAAGCGGGGAGAGCTTCTTGTCTGTGTTGTTGAGGGATGATGAGTATAAATGTTTTGATTTATCTCGATGTCTTTTAAAATCCATGGTTCCCTCCATCGTGCTAATTATTTATAGTAGTTTACCTTTTCATTACAAAGTAGGTTGGTTTTCCACATGATACGGATGTGCTCAACGAACACAATGCTTTACTTAAAGTGCTTATAGAATTTCCAATCAATTTGTATGAAAAACAACAGTAGACAAAATAAATGATTTGTTTTGCATTGTAAGGTCTATATGAGTAAAAAAATGCGTGAGAGAGAGAGAGAGAGAGAGAGAGAGAGAGAGAGAGAGAGAGAGAGAGAGAGAGAGAGAGAGAGAGAGAGAGAGAGAGAGAGAGAGAGAGA
>BOPN01002697.1:117173-118232 GCA_017312705.2 Penaeus japonicus | reverse complement strand
ATATATGTATGTATATATATACATATATATATATATATATATATATATATATAAATATATATATATATACATACATACATACATATATACACACACGGCCACGCGTGTGTGAATGGAAAATTTATATACATTATCTAATGCCCTCTGATGCCCGCTACTTTCTACCCGTGACAATTTCTCCTTACGCAAGGAACCTGCTTTGCCATCCTTCTCGAACCAACCCTGACCGGAAAGCCCGTCGTCACAAGATCTTCCCGCCGAAGGGATGGGACATCCTTGCGAACGGAGTCAATGCCGTTCCCGCTCCGCCTCCCATCGCGAAAACCTGTCCCAAGGTAGACTCAAAATGGAGAGAGAAGCAATCTCTTTCCCCCAAGAGAGTCCAGCGAAGATCATACGGTTCTGGATTTGAGATTCTGGTTCAAAAACGAAAGAAAAAGCCCGGAATCAGGCTGAGGATGACCCGAGTGTCTCCCCCTACCTCCTGCTCCTGTGTCTTCACTACGATATAAACACAATCCCAAAGCGTTTTTGATTCGTCCTCAGTGTGTAGTTGATAGGTTGAGTTTGAGTGTCTGTAGAATATAGATGAATAGATAGATAGATAGATATACCTGTTTAGTAATTGTGCATACATTTGCTTCATTTTTTTTTCCGTTCTAATAATATTCATTTTTAAAAGGAGGTAAAACTAATCACATATAGGGAACAACTCTGTCATTCATCATTCCTTTTTCTCTTCCTTTTTCCATGGAAACACGCAGTATAAGAATTTGTTAAAGATGTTGGTGAAATATAAGTGCCAAAAAATGCGTGTTTGTTTTTGTCGCACTTTATATCGCCCATAAAACTGGGTTATTTCCCATTACCTGGCAACACAATTTTTTTCTTACCTTTTTTTTGTTGTTGTGGAAGAGCGGTCACGTCTGTTGGAGTCTTGGCGGTTCTTGCATTTGGTCTAAGTGAATTTTGATTCGCATGTTGAGGTGTACGAGAACCAGAAAATGATGTCGATGGTTCATATACAAATACATGAATATTAGTTTATACGTACATACA
>BOPN01002697.1:99673-109673 GCA_017312705.2 Penaeus japonicus | reverse complement strand
AAATTATATATTATTGGATATAGGAAGGAAATCTGAAAACCTGAAGCATTTTATGCAAATATCCAGTCATAACTGATATTCACTGCATATTACTGATTGTTGATGATATTATACACACACTCACACACACACACACACACACACACATATATATATACCATTACATATACACACATTGATGCTACCTGCCTCTAAATGCCCTGCATCGAGACGATGTGGTCCTGCCTTTTCCTACTTGTATCGACACACACACACAAACAAACACACACACACACACAAACAAACACACACACACACACACACACACACAAACATAACAAAACGCAATCGTACATGTTCATTTAGCGGCTTAGCAAACAACAGTCGACCTTAATGAGAGGATTTCTTACGAATACTCGGAATCTGAAAGTGATTAAGAGCAACGAAGCCGTAATTAACCCCAATTTGCAACTGTTCATATCCGTCTTCCTAATGAACCATCATTGAGAATCCAGCTACCTTTGTTATTAATTATGGGTCTCTAGAACGTGGTATCTCTGATATATGTTTGCTTACCTTATTCTTCTCTTCTCTTAATTACAACATGATTCGATGTTTAATTGATAAAGCATGTTGATACTGCTAGGGGTTTGGGACATCCTTCTGTAATCTGCAAAAGCATATTCTATGAGTATCTACTTTTGCATCAACATTTGTTACTGAGTTTAGAAGCATATATATATATATATATATTAATTTGTTCCCTGAAAATTAGCCTTACTCCAAATATTATGTATGATGGTTATCTAATTGATGTGTTTTCATTTTCCAAGAAGATATGAATAGCAAATGGAAGGAGATGAGTTTTTAGATCAGTGCAGAATGTATAATGCCAGGTCCAGTGAGGCAGTATTGCCTCTCTCTCTACAGATTAACTTTTAATGTTGAAGTTTAGATTAAGTATCTATGCCATAGTCTGGAGAATCCAGTCCACTTCACCTTTGCCAAGTGGAGCTCTCTTATCAAAATCTGAATCTGTCTGCTGCAGGTCTTCAGATTGGATTGGGATTGACAGCATGTACGATAAGCTATTGTTAGACATTCTTGTACATGTGGCACACACACGTGTGCGCGCACACACACACAAGAACATGCACACACATGTACACACGCACACACATGTACACACACACACACACACACACACACACACACACACACACACACACACACACACACACACACACACACACACACACACACACTCACACTCACACTCACACTCACACTCACACTCACACTCACACTCACACTCACACTCACACTCACACTCACACTCACACTCACACTCACATATACTCTCACACACACTCACTCACACTCACACGCACATGCACACACACACGCACACGCACACACATGTGCACACACATGTGCACACACACGTGCACACACACGCATGCACACACACACACACACACACACACACACACACACACACACACACACACACACACACACACACACACACACACACACACACACACACACACACACACACACACACACACACACACACACACACACACACACACACACACACACACACACACACACACACACACACACACACACACACACATACGCGCGCGCGCGCACACAGCGGTATGCTTTTTTAAGAATTCAGATTTTATCAGTAAAAAAAAACAAAAAAACCTTAAGATAACCAATTCTTTACAGAATGACATTTTTCTCCTTATATTCATTAATGAGTACATATCACAGACAAATAAATACCTTTTCCTTTTATGAGATGAAAACCCATGGAATAACTAAGCCATCACTGTCGTCATCCAAAGAATGACCTTCGTATTGCACTGTCATTTCATCCATCACCTATGATGTAACACTGACAATCTGTGCCACTTGTGTTACTCAAGCGAATCAGCTGATAAGATTGGTAGTCTCATGGGGAAGAGGCATCCACGTATCATTGATTTAGTAACGTTTGTGAATGAGTGGCTGAGACATGAGATTACGTGTGTTGTGCAGAGAATTGTGTTTTTTTGTGTTTTAAGGTCTGTTTATCATTCTTTATTCTGCAAACTAGGTGTATATGTGATGTTAAGGGTTTGTTATGGCTGTAAAGAAAAATATAAGTATATTATTATTTGATTAGCACAACATGAATCTGAGATGTGACTGAAGAAAGTAAAAAAAAAGAATTTTAAGCGTGGTATTTTTTTTTACTTAGTATGGATGAACTGCAATATTTTATATGTATTACCAAAATGTTGTCTAGTATTGTACATTTTTAGTATGCATTTGTATATTCCATTTCATATGTGTAACAAGTATTTCTATTGTCAGGATACCGGTACTAATAATCAACGGCAGCCATGACTATCCTAAGTAAGCTGTCAACGATCTCTCAGTCTCGAGATGCACGTCTTTTTGGTGCTGCTTCTTCGTCAGCTTTCCTCTATTGGCTGTACAGCACCTCAAAATCTGGAGGAAAGAGGTCAGTAAGGTTATTTTTTCTTAATCTTTTTTGTAACTTTTTCAGCAAATTTATTATAATTTGGATACATCTGTCATTAGTTCCCTTATTATAGCAGGAATAAATCAATCATCTTTTATCTAGGTATGAATGAAAGTGGAGTATTTTATTCTTGTGCATTCCTGGTCTCTGCTTAATGATGGTGTGATTGTTCATATTTATAAATTATTTCAGGGCCACAGGAGATGACTCTGCATATAATGACAGTAGCATTCGACATAAGCAAGAATTCTTAAAGTATTTCATTGCTTGTTTTCTTGAAGAGTGCAGTGATTTAATCCTCCCACCCCAATTATACGTATTTTTTATGTCCATTATACTTATTTATAAATCTTATATTATATTTTTACCATTTATAACTGCTGCATACTGGATTATATTTTTTTTCATGGCAAAGGTGTTGAAAAGAGGGATCGGGGTTGATCTGAGCATTATGAACAATTTGATTGTTATTTTTATTCTCTTGAAGACATTTGGGAATTTTTACATGATTTGTTTAGATAAAATAGTAGGATTTTTGTGAATGGAGATTTTTTAACCCCTTCACTCCGAACAGTAGAAAACGCGCTCCATCCAGAGTCTGGGATGCCGGTGCACGCCAAATTTTAAATGTAGCTATTGAATATAACAGTTTTTAAGGTAAAACCTCAATAAGTTTTAAGCCTAAACCTCAACATAATCATCATTTACTATATATCAAATATATGCATAATCAACCTCTTCCCCCTGTGCATGTGACAAGTTATTTACACGGTTTAGGAGGAGGATGAGAAGAGTGACCTTGATGAGAGACCTCAGTGACTCAGATGACAAAATAAAATGGTTGAAGTAGAATGGTAAACTAATCATAATAAGTTTTATAATTTTACATAATGTTCCATAAAGAAATAGTAAAATTATTGCTAGTAGGGCACATCCGTACCTTCCCTGGTATAGGTGAATCACACTCCTATGTAATTATAGTAAAAGTCAAGTAAGCGATTGTATCATATACAACCTATATTCTGAAAGATCTCGTACAGTATCCGGAAGAAAACACTAATAACACAAATCGGCCATGACTCATTATGCACATCCTCAGATATGTCACGAGCGCTGCGAAGACGTAGTATACACGTCCTTGTGTTCAAGAGGTTAAGTCTTGTAGTGGGGCTGATAAAAAAATAGAAAGTTCAGTTTCATGTTAGATTTTATGATTCTTAGGTAGGGTAGGTGCATTGTTCTGTGAGTGCGCCATGTAGGACTGATACCAGAATGTGTTTGATGGTTTCATAACTAGAATATGCAACTTGCTGTCATTCTTACAAGAATTTATATTTTGCTTATTATCTACCTTACTGTCCTGTGCATGACCTATCTCTGTGTAATCTGGAATGTGTTTCTCTCTCTCTCTCTCTCTCTCTCTCTCTCTCTCTCTCTCTTCTTCTTTTTTTTTTTTCTCACTGTCATGGGGAGAGTGGGCCTGAATGCCAAATGCTTTCTATACATACTATGGCAATAGAGGCTATCCTTTTTTCTGCATGTAGGTGTGGAATATTATGTCTGTGACAGTGGTAGTTCTAAAGCTACATCCTTCCAGAGTTGTCCTAAACCCTCCTTTTTCAATTCTTTTTTTGAAGAAATAGTCAGCTTGTCCAGATTCAAAGACAAGAGGGGGAACTACATGCTTTTCCTTCTAATTTTTATTTGATGAGGGTGATATTGATATTAACTTTGGTGCAGTGGCTTTTGTGCCACAACTCTTTCCTGGCACCATTTGGTTAATAATGACTTGTTTTCAATTAGTAATTCTGTACTAAATCAGTTGCATCAGGTAGCAGATTTACTCCTTGGTCTGGTATTTCATTCCGGTCTGTTTGGTTGTGTGATGATTTCATTTGAAATGATGGTCATAAGTTGATTATGGGTAAGTGTATTTTATTGTGATTGTTTTTATTATTTTGATTTTGATGTACAGTGAGGTTGCGATGTGCGTAACTGTATAGACGATTCTTGTTTGTTGAGTTATTTGTGCAAGTTTATTATTTTTCTATCCAAGTGGTTTTTCTTCTGTTAGAGGCTGTAATTCTTTTAATTGGGCCTCTTCATTTTTATCAGCCAGCTAGGCTTATCTGCTATTTTCTTGAATATTTTATGATAAGAACTATTGAGGCAGTCTCCTTAGTCAGTAAAATATTTTTGACTAAGTTTTATTCCGGATAAAGGCATGATTATAAAATGTGTAAATGTCATTATTAGAGCAATAGCAGATTTTCTTCTTGGCAGTAGGTCTTATCTCATAGGGAGACGAGGTAGATTGATCAGGATAGTTTTTGTAAGCAAGACCAATTTTTTTTAATGTGATATATGGTAAGAGTTGAAAAGCATAATCTGAAAATTATCTATTATCTATTTTTTGTTAAAACCTCTTGATATAGACCAGGGATATAGAATGATTTGGATGTAGTATAGGAGTTAATTAGAGCATTTATAATCCTTTGGGATATGTATACTTTGGTGTTGCTCTCTGGAAGCTGTGTTCAGATAGTGACTAATGGTCTGTTTTATGTAATGGGAAATGAAAATTATGTGTTGATACCCTAGGTGACTTGAGAGTGAGATATGTAGTATGCAGATATGTAAAGGGATACTGTAGCAAGAAAGTTTTTCAAATTTAGCATTGGGTGGTCATAAATGGGAAGGCATTGAAATATATGGTACATTACAGTGATTAGAAAAAGAAATATTGCTAATTCTTTATTGCAAGTTACCGTATACTGTTTCTTTTTTTCCTCCTTTTGATACTTGAAAAGTGCTGACCTAATAACAATTTACAGGTCGATGTCCAAAGATGAAGTGAAGTTTGTGGTCAATGACTCTGGTGGTGCAGGAGACAAGAAGAAAGTACAGGTATGTAATGATAATGAGCACTATGTTTGTGAGAATCAAGGGACAGATGTTGTTGTAGATTTAATTAGAATAATCTTTGCAAAATGATTTAGTAAGAATGAAGGATGAATCTTTCATTGGTGTCAAGTTGCTTAATTTAGTTGGTGAAAATATGAAAGATGTTAAAAATCATCATCATTATTATCATCCACTCAGGGCTAATGGACTCTCACTACCTAATCCAAAGGCACTCAAAAGAATGCACTGTCTTAGCCTTTATGGAGTAGTTTTTTTTATGTAAAACCGGATCATTATTATTATTAGAGTTCTTATTTTTCTTGTTTTATATTATTATCAATACTACTATTATGATCATCATCCTCATCATCATCATCATCATCATCATCATCATCATCATCATCATCATCATCATCATCATCATCATCATCATCATCATCATCATCATCATCATCATCACCATCACTATCACCATCATATTTATTTTTATGATTATTACTATTACTCTTACTGTTACCATTGCCATTGTTTTAACTATTACTATCATCACCATCACAAGTAATGACTAATATTGTAACATTGCAGGTGAACAAAGAGTTCTTCAAGTCCCTTCAAGGCATCCTACGTATTCTTGTGCCGGGCCTTTGGAGTCCGGAGTCGGGCTACCTTATCTTGGTGGCTTTCTCTCTTATTGTGCGGAGCATATGCGACATTTGGATGATTCACAATGGAACGCTCATTGAGAGGTTGGTCTTTGGGCTCCTTTGGGTACTATTTTTTTATTTTTATATTTTTTTATATTTTTTTTTATTTTTTTTTATTTTTTTTTATTATTTTTTAAGAGGGACTTTTTGCAGGGTATTTTCTTGTTCTTTTTTTATATCTATGAAATACTAAGGCAAAAGTTGCAATGAGGAAGACAGATTCATAAAACTGCAGATGATTAGGGAAATGTTTATTGCACTGCATAAGCCTTAATTGTTGGAATTAGCTATAGACATAGAAAAGATCAATGTTTTTGTTGTTGGTACAATCATGTGTATAGAATGTGAGATATAATATTTCTTCTTTTTTTCCTTTTATTAATTATTATTATTATTATTATTTTTTGAGTTTTTTTGTTTCTATTTACTGATGGATATTTTTTAGAAAATTGAGTTCAATTTTTATCAGAAAATGGATTCAGTTGATTTTTAGCAAGATAAATTTAGCTGAGATTTTATACATATACTATTCATTTGCCATTATGCATTTTAAGGTTTAGTGATAATTCCTCACATGCTTCTTGGGGACTTATTATGACTTACTTTGGTGGCAATATAGATGGATGTAATTGTGTGACATACCTCCTGGACCTGATGTCGAATCTCTGCCACCCTCAGGTATTAGCCCAAGAACAGAGAACTAAACCAACCAAACCACAAGACCCAACTATTGGGCTGTATGGTTTAGTACAGGGGTTCCCAAACTGGGGTACATGTACCCCCAGGGGTACATTTGCACGTTTCAGGGGGTACATTTGGTCTGAAGGAAACAATTACTTGCACAATACATGGTGTTGTAATCTGCACTCAGATTGCACTTTTCTCATTTTCTTTGTGTTGATTAGCACCACCTTTATTGAAATTTCTTGGGTGTAAGGTAATACCATTTGTTTTTACTATTATAAACCTCACATGGCTTGATCTGCAGTGTAGATCTGTAGGACTACCTGTACCAATCTAGAAATGACTGGTACAGGACGTGTTTATCGACGCGTTAGGGGTACATGGGAACCTATAAAAAGCCTAAGGGGTACTGAGGAACAAAAAGTAGTGCGGCCGAGAATCCCGACGCGTTAGGCTTATGCGTTTAAGAGTCCCGGAATTTTGGTCTATTTAAGCCGGATTGGCCCCGTCGGGAACGGGTTAATAGGCTTGGATCACTTTCAGACTGCATTATTTTGTTGAAAATAGAAACATGTTATTTGTTCATTTGTGTAACTAATGCATCATTCCAATTACTAATATGTATCACATTACTAATATATCATATAGACTCATATCTCATACCATAAGTCAAGAAAATAAAAGAAAACTCCATTTTAAGATGCCCAGCCTAGGCCAAGCATCTTAAGATGTGGCCCATTTCAGAAGGGTTAAGAGCCATACTTTTAGGTATATCAAGTTGCTTTGTGGTGTTTTTCGCTATCTCATGATATATATATATATATATATATATATATATATATATATATATATATATATATATATATATATATATATATATATTATCTGGCTGGAGAGAAATCTCTATTCAGTAATTCATAGTAGTCATTATTCATTTCTCCCTTTTTTTTTCCATGTTTATTTTGGGAAACTATCTTTTTAGATCCTTTAATCTTGTTCTACTAGAGTTTGATCAGGGTCTTCTCTTTCACAGTTCAATCATCTCGAAGGACTTGAACCAGTTTTTAAGATTCTTGGTAGAACTGATGCTTGCTATGCCTGCAGTGAGTATATTGGCTTCCTGTATCTTTATTTTATGTTTGTAGCATTCAGATGGTAGCATTATTGTTAAATTTGTATTTATGGTATTCAGATATAAGCATGTTTAGTCATACATAGTTGCTATTATGTTCAACTAGTACAGTGATTCTTGTAACATGTAGATTAGACGGTAAGGAAAAAGGGGTTCTTAGTAAAGCACTCAAATTTTTTTTGTTTCTTATTTTATGATGGAAAGATATTTGCCTCTTGACAGATTTGAGATTTTTGGTTGTATTAACCCATTTACACAGGGTGATTTGATATCACGTCTTGAATATTTCATTCTTGCCAGATGGCGTCCTATCATGTCATGATTTCTCCCTCAAACCATACGTTTTAGATTGTTATGTGTGTATATAATCATAGGAGTTCCATTCCTATAGACACGTTTTTATCACACCACTGAAGATAGCATTGCTCTAGGAGAGATCTTGCACTTAGTCACTGCGCATGCTTGTTTTATCTAGCCAACAGGAGTGGCATTACACAAATGTAAGCCCTGGTGTGAATGGGTTAAAAAAGGAAGATTATTGATTATTGTGTAGTGAGAAGGTCATAATACTTTATAAATGAAAAGGGTGCAATTTATAGAATTAGAAATCAAAGTGAGTCCTTCTACTATTGAGGTTGGAATATATATTGAGCATGTTTGAATTAAGACAACTGAGAAGCATTTTTGGTTGTTGAAACTTATGGTATATATCTTTATTTTACTTTATTTTCCTCCTCTTTTTTTCTTCTTTTGTCTCATCCTTTTTTCTCCAGTTTTTTTTTTTTTGCATTCTCATCTTATTCCTCTTTCTTTCTGTACATCATTTTCTTCTTATTTTCTCTTTTCATCATCTCTTCTTAAACTGCAGGAAGCAACAGCAAACCATTAATTATTTGCACTCTGTTTCAGATTTCCTTGGTCAACAATGTCTTGAAGTTTGGATTGAATGAACTGAAGCTGCGGTTCAGAACACGATTGTCAAATCATCTTTACGAAAATTATCTCAAGTAAGATGTTTTCTGATGTTTCTAAGGGATTATTTTATGTATGTATTTTTATTTTCAAAGAAAAAGGATATTGAACTTTAAATTCATAGATTGATTCTTTCGAATCGTATGTATTTGTTTTCTTTTTTGACAAAGCTTATAGAATCCACCTCATTTTCCTTCTTATTACAGAGGCTTCACATACTACAAGATGAACAACCTGGACAGCCGAATCAGCAATGCCGATCAGCTCCTGACTCAGGACGTGGAGAAATTCTGTGATTCAGTGGTCGAGCTCTACTCCAACATCAGCAAACCAATACTTGACATCCTCATCTACGTTCAGAAGTTGACGCAAGCTATTGGGGGACAGGTAAGGAAGGTGGTTCTTGTGGTGGTGTTGGGTTTGGTCTATCAGATGTCAGATAATGTTTTGATATATGGTGGATTTGCATATATGTTTGAAATATTTGCATATGTCCATGCACATGGAATATATATATGTGTGTGTGTGTGCGTGTGCGTGTGCGTGTGCGTGTGCGTGTCTCTCTCTCTCTCTCTCTCTCTCTCTCTCTCTCTCTCTCTCTCTCTCTCTCTCTCTCTCTCTCTCTCTCTCTCTCTCTCTCTCTCTCTCTCTCTCTCCATATTTGTCTCTGTGTCTGTGTCCTCTCTATCATCCAACCATCATTCTCTCTTCAATACAGGCTCCTGGAATAATGATCATGTACCTGATCATATCAGGAACCCTCCTCACACACCTCCGACGCCCAATCAGCCGCTTAACAGCAACCGAACAGCGATTGGAGGGTGAGTTCCGCTTCGTGAACTCTCGCCTCATCACCAACTCGGAGGAGGTGGCTTTCTACCAAGGGAATCAACGTGAGAAGAAGAATATTGACTCCTCCTTCAATCGCTTGGTAAGATAAGCCTAAGAGCTGTTTGTGGATCCATTATGTGACCTGAAAATTTGAGTCATTGCTCTCATGTAGAAAAGATTCTAAGTTAGCTTAACCCATTCACGACGGGACGTATTTTTGCCTACTCACGATAATGCCGGGAAGATAAGAAA
>BOPN01002697.1:92173-94673 GCA_017312705.2 Penaeus japonicus | reverse complement strand
GACCTTACATGACTTTGGGTACTCTACGGGATCAGGTCAGTTATACTAATCTCGTCACAGTGGTAATCCCTGTAAGATGTGATTACGTTTGTTAAAATCAGAGATGGAATAGAGAAAATACCTCATGAAACTGGAAACTTATATACAAACCAAATTTACCAAATTTTAATTCACGTGTATTGCTTTGTCTAGGTTATATACCCCGACTCACATAGTGATATGATTGACCGAGGGATCACGCATGACAACCTTAGGGAGCTCCTAGAACAGGTGCAGCTCACTCACATTCTTGACCGGGAAGGAGGTTGGGATTCCGTTGCTGATTGGATGGATGTCCTGTCAGGCGGTGAAAAGCAAAGGATTGCTGTAAGTAGGAAGATTTTATATTTTCAGTGTGGTTTTTTATTTTTATTTTTTTATTTGACCCCTTCATGTATTCAACTCTTTTTACTCTTTCCTTGCTGATTTTCTAAGGAGTCACCCTTGTTTAAGGATGTGAACACGTATTAATCCTCAAAATAACCTGACATTAATACTGAGTGGAGCCAAAGCTGCCCTGGCGTCATTGGCTAAAGAAAAAGAATTTAACCCTAAGGAAATCTGCTCATTAGTATTAGTTTTGGTAATTATATATACTAATTCTATCATTTATTAACATTCCTGTGATAACAAAACAATATTTCTAAAGTGTTGTCTTCATTAATTAGTAATGTACAAGAATCCTTTAATCTTCAAACACTTGTAAACATGAGTAAACTACATTTCTCAAAATCCTTTTCTTGATCATATATTGAATAAATCTGTGAACAATCCTCTCACACACTTGAAACAAACACCTGAATGCAAGCTTTCATATCCTCATTTAATCATGCAAGCTTTTATATCCCCATTTGATCTTGCAAGCATTCATGTCCTCATTTGATTATGTCTTCATTTCATATTGTCATCTTAATTAAGGTAATGTGCATTTACTTTTTCAGATGGCCCGTCTCTTCTACCACAAGCCCCAGTTTGCTATCCTAGATGAATGCACAAGTGCAGTGAGTGTGGATGTTGAGGATGCTATGTACCAGTACTGCAGCAAAGTGGGAATCACTCTCTTCACAGTTTCCCATCGTAAAAGCCTCTGGAAACATCACGAGGTTGGTTCTACAGACTTATGATATACTGTATGGAGTATTAGCTATGCTTTAAAGCAGGGGTTCCCAAACTGGGGTACATGTACCCCCAGGGGTACATTTGCACGTTTCAGGGGGTACATTTGGTCTGAAGGAAACAATTACTTGCACAATACATGGTGTTGTAATCTGCACTCAGATTGCACTTTTCTCATTTAATTTTTAGTGTTAGGGGTACATGGGAACCTATAAAAATCCTAAGGGGTACTGAGAAACAAAAAGTTTGGGAACCCCTGCTTTAAAGGAAGGAAAAAGTGTTAGGATAAGATGGAATAAGATTTATAATTAAGGAAATTAGTTTATGTGTATATGTTAAGATGTGGTAAAAAGGGAGGCTACCAGGTACAGAATTTATGAGCAGGAGTGTGTAAGTGATAAAAAATGTATTTAGCTACACTGTTTAATGGGAATAAAAATATGGTACATAAAAGTCACACATGCTTTTGTAGGTATTATTCATTGTATCAGTGTATTCAATTCATCTTCAAAAACTAAGTCTTTGTAGCTGGTACTACAAAACAGGTATATGTTACATATTTCACATGTTTTACGTAGAATAACAAAAATGTTTCCAATTCCTCATCTTTGTTGAGGTTTAGCTTTGATTATTGCACACTGTATTTCCAAGATGGTTCTCTTCCCATTTCTAGGCATGTTTTGATGTGGTAGTTATTTTACTGAGATATGCTAAGAGTACTAATTTATACTGTGTATACTGTGTACATATATATGAATATTTAATACTTTAATGTGCTAAGTAAGAATATGGATGGGATGTTATGAATTTGTTTAAAGAAACACTAAACATAAAAAACAAGCATTTCTCTTCTTTTTCTACTTGTTCTTCATCTCTCTCTTTTCATTTTTAGTTGTTTTAACTCTTTTACTTCATTGTTTAATTATGCTAATTCTCCTTTTACTTTTCCATGTTTGTACTTACATAATAATGTTTCTGAATTTCAACTATGGGATATAGCACATATAACAAGCATCAATATATAGCATACAATGGCCATATACAGCAAGCATCAGACAGCAGCAGTATCTATTAGTAATAACTAATTTATAGCATAAAACCACATAACAAGTTTTAACATACAGCATAAAACCACATACAACAAACATTATACAGCAATAGCATTAATTACACTTGTGCCTTGCTGGCAGTGCTTTTCGTCCTAACCTGACCTCTTGTCTCTCATCAGTTCTACCTGCACATGGATGGGCGTGGATCCTTCGAGTACAAGCGCATCGAACCAGACACACAAGAATTTGGATCTTGAGGACTGCCCTCTAAAGTTAGCATGAATGCAGTGGAGAAA
>BOPN01002697.1:74673-77173 GCA_017312705.2 Penaeus japonicus | reverse complement strand
TACATAGGAAAATGGGGGTGGGCGTGGACATGAGTCATAAACTGTAGTTCATGAACTGTGGGGGGGGGGGGGGGGGGGGGGTCGGCAAGGTTTTAAGATTCAAGGCCAACCCACTAAGCCGTGTTTACCGTTACGTGATGCAGCTATATTCACCAGGCCAGGCGAAATTAGCCCCGCCCCCTAAAATCCACCAAAAATAAATTTTTTTGGCTCTTCTCATACATACAAAGGTGAATTATTTGATACATTGGAATGGGCATTCACAGTACACTGTTTAAGTGAAAAATACTATTGATATAATGCATTATTCATAGTGGAAACAATAATTTGAAATTTGTAAACTCTGTTTGTTTACTTGTATAACTGTCTGCCAGAAGTTTGTCTGTCTGTCTCTCCTCGGAACAATCTATGATGAGGGTCTAAACTAATCCTTGGCAACACTTAATCCTTTCCACTTCTCTCTTATCTGATGATATTATCAGGTTTGGATTTTTAAAATATAATTTGTTTATGTTATACATATATATATATATATATATATATATATATATATATATATATATATATATATATATTACACATTCAATTTTGAATCTTTTACAAATAAGATTGTTCTGTGTTATTCCGCATATACCCGGTTTATTTGTGAATTCATCCGTATGTTCAAAAATAATTTCATATCCTTTTATATATATATTTCTCCTTTTTAGAATATTTCTCCTTTAAAGATTCACTGGTCTACAATGTGGCCTAATAGTGACTCTTTTCCATTTGATTAATTTTAATCAACATTATTTCCTATTCGTCATTTGGTTATATATATTTTTTTTCAATTATGTTCATAAACGCAAATTTTTCAGCCTATGTTCACCCGGGCTATGGTGCAAACATTATGTCTTTTTTTTTTCATTCATTTGATTTACACTTCATGAATCTTCTTCCTTTCACCACATTTTCATCATGGATATTCCATTATGAATATATCCTTAACCCGATTCTCTTCACATGGTGTCTCATCTATGTCGATTTTTCCCATCCGACTCCTTCTTTGCCGTGGTACATCCCATCCTCAATGCCGAAATACTAGTCTTAAAACGCTACGTTGGTCATCGTCTAATAACTCGCTGCTCCTCTTCAAGTAGACAATATACATTTCCGAATAACTAGGCCTTTCTTACAGCCATATTCTAGTTGCATATTCTAGGCCTACATCAACCAACACTAGGCTCTTGTGGGCTGACTAGAACGGAGCTTCCAATTTCGAAAAGAGAATTTTCGTTGACATTTGATATGCTGAAGCAAAGGTGTATGGAAACTGAGTGTAGGTATATATTAATCAACTTGGCTGAAACCTCGAGCAATACAATGTTAATAAAATAAATAGATATTACCAACTGTCAACAACACGGCGTTGTTTCAAATGGTAGCCGCTCCGAGTGAGTCAACAATACACCTGCTTAATCAAACCGTCGTGATCGGATCTACGTCCCAACACCTATCTCTACAATGCACACTAATCATGGAGGAATTTCCGGTAGAAAGAGGAAAGGAAAGGACAAAGAACAACAGAGCACCATGAAGTAGAGGAACTCCTTGCAGACGAGCACTAGAACAAGGAATTACGGCAAAACTTACTACCAATTTGCCAATCTTGCGTGAAGTAGTACTTTAGCGTACATATATTTGCAAAGAGGTACACCTGAAATAGGGAAAGGGAATAATGGGGTTCCCAAGGACATCACGCGGTCGCCATTTGTATTTCTCTTTTAGCCAGAAAGTGTCTCTTTATTGTGTCACTTATTATAATACCCTGGGTCATCGGATAAAAAACTTGTGACCTGATATGACTTGGTAACGCTAATGATAATGGATGTGTATTCGTACGTAGCCACTCTTATTAATGCACCAGAACTCACTGTTTCCATTTCTTCCACGCTGTCAACTAGCTTGGTTACTTGATCCAAGTGTTTCATACGTTACATGATATGTAGAAATAGAAGATTATAGATGTTGAATATTACGACCAAATTGTGTCGATTGATTACACTATTTACAGAACCTTGTTGAAAGTATAATTTAACCAGATTGCTCATTTTCTTTCTGCACACACACTTGCACATGCACAAATATATACACTCACACCCACACGCACATATACGTTTACATACTTGTGCATACTCAAACGTGCTCGCACTAGGTTACAGGTACATGCATATGTCCACTACTTAAGACTGATTGAATTGATGAATAAGTTATAGATATTGAGGAGCAGTGCACTTTCATGGTGTGAACTCGTAAATAGTTTAGTTTGGATTAGTTATCTATTCACCACCCTGGCTAACTGCACAGGCATGGGCAAACTTTGATATACGGATGCATGGTCATAGCAATATACAGATTTAGGTTTTAACACGATTATATCACCTAATATACCGATTGAAAAAATGCAATTACATAGCTCTTTGTATATCAATTACCAGCCGAGAAATCGACTCATTAT
>BOPN01002697.1:52500-54039 GCA_017312705.2 Penaeus japonicus | reverse complement strand
ATGGAGGGAGGGAAGGGGGGAAGGAAGGTAGGGATGGAAGGGGGGGATGGGGGAAGGAAGGTAGGGATAGAAGGGGGAAGGGGGGGAAGGGGGGAAAGGGGGAGGGATGGAAGGGGGGATAGGGGGGGAAGGGGAAGAGAAGGATGGGGTGGGGTAGGATGGGGAGGGGAGGGGAGGGGAGGGGAGGGGAGGGGAGGAGGGGAGGGAAGGGAAGGGGAGGGGAGGGGTAGTGAAGGAAGGGAGGGAAGGGACAGTGGGAAGGGAGGGAAGGAAGAAAGGAAGGGGAAGAAGGGAAGGAAGGGAAGGAAAGGAAAGGGAAAGCAAAGGAAAGGAAAGAAAAGAAGAAAGGGAAGGGGAAAGGAGGGAAAGAAGGGTGGAAGAGGGAGAGATGGAGGGCGGGAATGAAGAGAGGAAAAAGATAGAAGTGAGGGGAGAAGGAGGAGAATGGAGGGAAGAGGCGGAGGGATGTGAATGAATAGAAGGAGAGTGAGAGAAAGAGAAAGAAGGAAAAAGTGAGGGAGAGAGCAGAGAGCGAGAGAGAACAAGAGAGAGAGAGAGAGAGAGATACCGAGAGTCCAAGAGACCGAGAGACCGAGACATGAAAAGTAAGTAATGAAAAATATGTATCTCGTGACCCCAAGAAGAGAAAAGACAAATGAACCCGTTTCCCTCCATCGCAGGTTCTCCTTCGGTTCCTGACAACACTGGCAACCCGGATTGTTTCGAAAAACTCTCGGCCAAGTTGGAAAAATCGATCAGAAGAACCTTTTCCGTTTTCGGGAGATGTAAGTCACCTTCGTTCTTCGTACAAGTTATTGGCATATATAAAAAATCATTGTCGATTTATTTTTCTCTTTATATATATATATATATATATATATATATATATATATATATATATATATATATATAGTTATATAGTTATATATATATAGTTATAGTTATATATATATGTGCAATTTGGTACATACATTAGGATGTTATTCAACTTTAACTTCTTTCGTTTCAATTATCTTTTAGTTGTGGCCAAGCACCCCTTTGTCTTCATCGTGGTCAGCCTGATCCCCGTAGCAGTCCTCAGCATTGGCATTATGTATCTAAAGGTAAGGGCACTCACTGGCACATGTTGCTGTTGTTCTGTCTGTTGCGTTTCTTGTTGTTTAGGGAGCACTCCTTTGTTGCTGCTGTTTTTGTTGTTGTTGATTGTCTCTTGTAGTTTCTGTTCTTCTGGATATCCGGGGGAATCATCCATTGTTGTTGTTTCTGTTGCTGTGTTTTGTTGTTTTTGTTTCGCGGAAGGTCGGGGAATCATCATCTGTTATTGTTACTGTGCATGTCGTTGATTATGTTTGTTTCTTTGAAAATCGGGGTACACTTGCCTGTTCTTGTTGTTATTGTTATTGCGTTTGTTTTTGTTACTGATCTTGTTCCTCCGTCTAACGGGGAACCATCCTACTGTTGCTATCGTTGTTTGCTGTTTATCAAGGAGCCTTCCCATTTTTTCGAAGTATAAATCATGTTACCGTCGTTGGTATTCCA